>JAJOZX010000814.1:847500-872500 GCA_023014485.1 Bathynomus jamesi
ACTTCATCTCTCTTTGCTTTTATATATATATATATATATATATATATATATATACAGGGTGGGCCAAAAGTCTGGATCCATAGGAAAATATTTATTTTAATACATAAATTACAACAAATGGTAAATACTTAAAATGAATATCAACTTTAACTCGTAAATGAGTATCCGTGATACTGTGCAGTAGTTCGTACTCCAGTATAAACAACAAATTATAACAAATGCTCAAATTGGCGGCCTTTGTAGGGTGCACTTTGTAGGGATGGAATTTATGATTTTTAATAATTCCTCGAATTGAAGTTCTCGAGATGCGTGTTTCATTTGATAATCTTCTTGTGACTTTACTGGACTATTCGTTAAATTTTCACATACCATTGCAGAGGTATTTTCATCAGTTGCAGTTTTTGGACGACCAGAACGCCGTCGATCATGTACACTTCCTGTTTCTTTGAAACGTGTAAACAACTTGCCAACAGTCGCATGTGTTACTGGATGCTTATCAGGATGATTTCTATTGAATTCGGTAGCAACTTCTCTGTGTGTAGCGCCCTGTCTTGCGTACATGAGCACAAGTTCTACCCGGTCTTCTGTTGTTAGATTCGAAGCCATTTCTGGGCTGAAATACAAAAAGTATTTGAGTATTTATACTGGAGTACGAACTACTGTACAGTATCACGGATACGTATTTACGAGTTAAAGTTGATATTCATTTTAAGTATTTACCATTTGTTGTAATTTATGTATTAAAATAAATATTTTCCTATGGATCCAGACTTTTGGCCCACCCTGTATATATATATATATATATATATATATATATATATATATATTACACCCCTTGTCAAAAATAAATATGGGGACATTCCATGCAGCGATAATTACAGTCCTATTGCTGTTACTTCCTGCTTTTGAAAATTACTTGAGAAGCTTTTGCTACGCTAATTAAATGATTAGTTATGGACATCTCCTAAGCAGTTTGGTTTAAAACGGTACTATTCAAATGACCTATGTATTTATGTTTTGGAGAAGAATGTATTTAATACACTGACAATGATTCAACTATTCATAGTTGCTTCTTGGATATAAGGAAAGCATATGAGAGAGTGAATCACAATATTCTTTTTAAAAAATTAGGAAAGTTTCACTGTATGTTTTAAATATATTGAAATTTTGGTACACCTACCAAGCTTTTATGGTTAGGTAGGCTAATGTGTTGTCCGAGTGTTTGGTTCTTCATGCGGATTTAGACGAAGCTCCTTGCTCTCTCTTATTCTGTTATGATGTGTATATTGATGGTTTAATTACTTTTCTTAATGAGGCAAGCGTGGGATGTTGTACAGATAACATGCATTGTCCGAGTGTTTCGGTTCTTCATGCGGAGTTAGACAAGGCTCCTTGCTCTCCCCTCTGTTGTTTCTAATGTGTATACTGATGGCTTAATTAATTTCCTCTTAATGAGGTAAGAGTGGAATGTTGCATAGATAACATGAGGATAAATAACTTAGTCTATACTAATGATATGGTATTAATAAGCCCTTCTGTTAAAGGCCTGGATCACATTATAGAAATATGCAAACTATATTCGAAGAACCATGATATTAATTTTAGTGCTACTAAAACTAATGTTATGTAATTCCATCCCAAAAGGTCAACTCAAACCGTTAATATTATTTTCAAAATGAGACGGGAAGCAATAGAGGAAGTACAAAAATTTGGGTATTTGGGTGAAATTATCGCCAGCTCCTTCAGTGACGACTCAGACATAAGAAAACAACATCAAAGGTTGTGTGCTAAAGCAAACAGGATAATAAGGAACTTCAGATTCTGTACAAGTGAAGCTAAGGACACTCTTCGTACTTACCGCACTAGTATCTATGGGAAGCAACTTTGGGTTAATCATAAAATAGGCTCTGGCAGCATCCTAAATTTGCTTTGAAACGGATCTTTTAGACTGCTGCATAAATTACTTCAAAAGTAAGTTTAAACTAACGAAAATATCATTACTTAACCTAACCAATCATCAAGGGTGTACAGTTGACCTAACCGGGCATTCAGTTGACCTAACCCGGCATTCAGTTGGCCTAACCAGGAATTCAGTTGGCCTAACCAGGCATTCAGTTGGCCTAACGGGCATTCAGCTGGCCTAACAGGTTAATATTGGTTATTTCACCTAAATATCTTCTGATCTTTTCGTATTAGGCACTCACTGTCACATTTCGGGCAAGTTAAGGATGAGAGAATAACGCCGTAATTGATAAAAACATCCAATGCTTTCTCTTCATCTAGGGCACATGACGAATCAAGTTCTTAAACTTTAAACGAAAATGACGAAAACGAAAATGGCATGGTCTGAAGTTGAAATAAAAATACATTTTTCTAATGATTTTGGTGTGCTCTGTGGTTAGGTTAGGTTGGTTAGGTTAGTTAATTTAGTTAGGTTAGCTAGTTTTTTATCAGATTACATTTTCCTGGTGTAGTTTTCTCTGCTTTGTTCGAATCTGATACCCATTTCTTGTGCAAATGAATAGAAACTATTTTTTTTTCCATTCCAAAATACGGAGTGTTCTACTCATTTGCACAAGAAATGTGTGTCAAATTCCAACAAAGCAGAGAAAACTACACCAGGAAAATGTAATTCTGATAAAAAACTAGCTAACCTAACTAAATTAACTAACCTAACCAACCTAACCTAACCACAGAGCACACCAAAATACATTAGAAAAATGTATTTTTATTTCAACTTCAGACCATGCCATTTTCGTTTTCGTCATTTTCGTTTAAAGTTTAAGAACTTGATTCGTCATGTGCCCTAGATGAAGAGAAAGCATTGGATGTTTTTATCAATTACGGCGTTATTCTCTCATCCTTAACTTGCCCGAAATGTGACAGTGAGTGCCTAATACGAAAAGATCAGAAGATATTTAGGTGAAATAACCAATATTAACCTGTTAGGCCAGCTGAATGCCCGGTTAGGCCAACTGAATGCCTGGTTAGGCCAACTGAATTCCTGGTTAGGCCAACTGAATGCCGGGTTAGGTCAACTGAATGCCCGGTTAGGTCAACTGTACACCCTTGATGATTGGTTAGGTTAAGTAATGATATTTTCGTTAGTTTAAACTTACTTTTGAAGTAATTTATGCAGCAGTCTAAAAGATCCGTTTCAAAGCAAATTTAGGATGCTGCCAGAGCCTATTTTATGATTAACCCAAAGTTGCTTCCCATAGATACTAGTGCGGTAAGTACGAAGAGTGTCCTTAGCTTCACTTGTACAGAATCTGAAGTTCCTTATTATCCTGTTTGCTTTAGCAACAACCTTTGATGTTGTTTTCTTATGTCTGAGTCGTCACTGAAGGAGCTGGCGATAATTTCACCCAAATACCCAAATTTTTGTACTTCCTCTATTGCTTCCCGTCTCATTTTGAAAATAATATTAACGGTTTGAGTTGACCTTTTGGGATGGAATTACATAACATTAGTTTTAGTAGCACTAAAATTAATATCATGGTTCTTCGAATATAGTTTGCATATTTCTATAATGTGATCCAGGCCTTTAACAGAAGGGCTTATTAATACCATATCATTAGTATAGACTAAGTTTTATCCTCATGTTATCTATGCAACATTCCACTCTTACCTCATTAAGAGGAAATTAATTAAGCCATCAGTATACACATTAGAAACAACAGAGGGGAGAGCAAGGAGCCTTGTCTAACTCCGCATGAAGAACCGAAACACTCGGACAATGCATGTTATCTGTACAACATCCCACGCTTGCCTCATTAAGAAAAGTAATTAAACCATCAATATACACATCATAAACAGAATAAGAGAGAGCAAGGAGCTTCGTCTAAATCCGCATGAAGAACCAAAACACTCGGACAACACATTAGCCTACCTAACCATAAAAGCTTGGTAGGTGTACCAAAATTTCAATATATTTAAAACATACAGTGAAACTTTCCTAATTTTTTAAAAAGAATATTGTGATTCACTCTCTCATATGCTTTCCTTATATCCAAGAAGCAACTATGAATAGTTGAATCATTGTCAGTGTATTAAATACATTCTTCTCCAAAACATAAATACATAGGTCATTGAATAGTACCGTTTTAAACCAAACTGCTTAGGAGATGTCCATAACTAATCATTTAATTAGCGTAGCAAAAGCTTCTCAAGTAATTTTCAAAAGCAGGAAGTAACAGCAATAGGACTGTAATTATCGCTGCATGGAATGTCCCCATATTTATTTTGACAAGGGGTGTAATATATATATATATATATATATATATATATATATATATATACAGGGTGGGCCAAAAGTCTGGATCCATAGGAAAATATTTATTTTAATACATAAATTACAACAAATGGTAAATACTTAAAATGAATATCAACTTTAACTCGTAAATACGTATCCGTGATACTGTACAGTAGTTCGTACTCCAGTATAAATACTCAAATACTTTTTGTATTTCAGCCCAGAAATGGCTTCGAATCTAACAACAGAAGACCGGGTAGAACTTGTGCTCATGTACGCAAGACAGGGCGCTACACACAGAGAAGTTGCTACCGAATTCAATAGAAATCATCCTGATAAGCATCCAGTAACACATGCGACTGTTGGCAAGTTGTTTACACGTTTCAAAGAAACAGGAAGTGTACATGATCGACGGCGTTCTGGTCGTCCAAAAACTGCAACTGATGAAAATACCTCTGCAATGGTATGTGAAAATTTAACGAATAGTCCAGTAAAGTCAACAAGAAGATTATCAAATGAAACACGCATCTCGAGAACTTCAATTCGAGGAATTATTAAAAATCATAAATTCCATCCCTACAAAGTGCACCCTACAAAGGCCGCCAATTTGAGCATTTGTTATAATTTGTTGTTTATACTGGAGTACGAACTACTGCACAGTATCACGGATACTCATTTACGAGTTAAAGTTGATATTCATTTTAAGTATTTACCATTTGTTGTAATTTATGTATTAAAATAAATATTTTCCTATGGATCCAGACTTTTGGCCCACCCTGTATATATATATATATATTATATATATATATATAAAAGCAAAGAGAGATGAAGTTTCACCCCGTCATTAACATACTTTAAATTCTCATTCAACCGATCATCTACACCTGGGGAAGACCTTGTCATTAACTTTTAATCAGACTCTTAATTTTAAGAACTGAAGTTTCCGTATTTTTACTGAACCCTCCTAATGACATTACATTGCAGTTTACTTTAAAATTAATTCTTCCCATGCTGTTAAGAATATCTGAGTAGTGAGTTTTCCATATCGCAGCTATTTCTTCCTACTCAAACACTCCACCAGGCATTCTTGGTACCGTTTCCTTCTTTAAAAATGTCCAATATATATTGTTAATTGTGTTATACTGTTAGTTCTAAGCTAATGTTCAAAGTGTATTTAATTTATGCATTCGAATAACTCAAAAGAATCAAACCTGTTTCACTCGTGATTCTGTTTTAGATTGATTTCAGTGAACAGGAGAGGTACCCAAATCTACAAAGTTAATCTTCCGACCTCTAAATGAGGATTATCTTTCCTTCATTTGTGACAAACATGTGACAAACACGGATGAATTGAATGAAGTTTGATACTTGCATTCATGATAAAAAAAAATTACTACGAAACTTTAAACAATTTACCTTTTCAACAATTTCCTTCGCGCGACAAGGCTTGGCTTCCTCATTGCGAAGGAGACGACCCTCAACGTCTTCCTCATTTTCCGACGAATAGCTCCTGTTCGTCAGTTCTGGTACTGTAAGCGTACAAGGACTCCGACTGACGGAGAGGGATTCCGATCTCTTAACTGAGTTGGATTTCATGCCTGCTGGGCTCCTGCTTCTGGACAGTCGACCGGAAGATCTCTGATTAGTTGACGTCCCCTGTGACATCACTGACTCATTGGTTTCACGCACTTTTGGTTTCATGGCTAAGTAGCGACTCTTCACGTGGTTTAGTTAGTTTTAGCGCCGCAAGGAAATGAGAGAGCTTGTGAAATTTCATGGGAGAGGGAGGAAGAAGCCTTTTTCTTGTGCGGACTACTCATCAGAAATTCAGCTTTAATACACTGAAATACCTTGCTATGAGGGAAGAAAATATTAATGAAAGAGTTCAGTTCGTTTAAGTACAGTATATGAGCTGTTGCACTTCAATCAAACGCTTCCTCGAAAATTCTATCTATTAATAAACATTCGCGTAGGAGCGAGATTGAGGTAAGATCTGAAAACTCTACGGAGTTAGAAACCCATATTAAAATATCTTTTCAACGAACATTAATTTTAAAGATTTCATCGTTATAATGTAATTTAAATATTGCGCCAATATTTATAATTACATCGGATATTTAGAAATACATATTCATTTATCATTTATTCTTTATTACATCGGAAAAATTAACATATAGATAAAAATATAAAAATGAAGTGGTTGATTGAGGACTACAGTAGGTGGACTTTAAGGTTTTAAATTCTTTAATTTATAATAGAAGGGGATACTGGAAATTCCGCATTTAAGAAATAAAGTAATATCGGTTCTGTGTACGCGATATTAGCTTCAAAGTTGAGAAATTAATCAAATATGGATTCAATAAACCTTTTTCCAGACTGAAATTATTTCAACGTCTCCCTTAGATATCTCTAAACCATATATATATATATATATATATATATATATATATATATATATATATATATGTATGTATGTATGTATATATGTATATGTATATATGTATGTATATAGAATAGATAGATAGATAGAATAAGCTTTATTAATAATAAAATAAATACATTTTTTTTCAATTTGTACGGTACACATTCCTTATTTATGTCCTAAATACTGTTTCAAAAGATTCCCACAGTTTTGTGTTGGAGATCCCCATTACGTTTTCCCAATTGACGTGACAATTTATTTCGAAATTTACAAAAGTCTGCGTGCTGGAAGTTAGGAATTTTAGTCGAGTATATATATATATATATATATATATATATATATATATATATATATATATATATATATATGTATGTGTGTGTGTGTGTGTGTGTGTGTGTGTGTGTGTGTGTGTGTGTGTGTGTATATATATATATATATATATATATATATATATATATATATATATATATATATATCATAGAAGTAATAAACGCTTTGTTAATTAATTTACATTTAGCCATGAAAGGCTAGTGTGGCTTATTAAAATAAACGTATTTTTGTTTCACTAGAAACAATATATTTTATTCTACACAATTAATTTTCATTAATAAATATAATTTTCATTTTGAGATTACGTAAACCTGACACTCGTCGCTATGCAGTTCTACACTGCCTTCTAGGGTTAATCTGACATACGTTAAATCACGGTAAAATTGATTGCTAAAATAGGATGGAAGTGTCATACACGAAGTCAGAAATAAATCTGATAATGAATTCATATTGAAAGAGAATATATATATATATATATATATATATATATATATATATATATATATACAGGGTAGGCCAAAAAACTATTATCCAACTTTGGAAAAAATATTGTGGCTCACCCTGTAAATTGATCTTACTGCTGAGGTCGTATGTTGTACCATACTTTTACTCTTTCAAACGCTGGCTTTGAATCTAGATTCAACGACCCAGGAGTAGAGGTACAAGCTCACAACTGGAGGGAGGTATCAGAATATGGTGCTCAATTGAAAGGCGGTCAAAGTCAGCAACTGATACTTCAGATGACAGTGAGTTTCTCCATAAATAATTAATTTTCCTAATTTTTACACAAAATAAGTTTCCTTTTTCATTTCAGACCATCATTCTGCTATAGTTGGTGAACAAGTGATAACATAATTAAATACTCCTTGGAAGATGAAGCATTGAAATTGAACTTGCGTAAGGAGAAAATCGATATCACAGGGTCGACCAAACGAAAAGAACGCAGTGGAAGGCCGAAAACATCACGTACTGAGGAAAATATTGACACGGTTTCATTCATGATATGCAGTCAAGAAGAACGGCCCAACACCCAGAAGTCCGTTAGAGAAATTTCAAAAACTACTGGTACTTCTTGCTCTAGTGTTCGTCGTATAGTAAAAGATGACCTGGGTCTTAAATTTAAAAGAATCGAAGTTCATAAGCTCTCTGCATCAAATAAGCAAGCAAGAGTTGAAAAATGTCGTGCTCTGTTAGATCGATTCCCAGACAGAGAAATGTCGAAAATATGGTTCAGCGACGAGAAGACCTTTACGGTTGCTTCAACAATAAACACACAAAATGACCGAGTTCATGGAAGACAGGACAAAAAATTTATCAGTCTAGATCGACTTTGCAGGGAACGTCCGCATTTTTCTCAAAAAGTCATGGTTTCCATCTTCATTTCAAAGTTAGGGAAGTCAGAGATTGTTTTTGTTGATTAAAATGCCAAAATCACTGCTGCTTATTATCAAGAAAAAATCCTTGATGCGGTACTGCCGTCGATAAGAGAGAAGTTAAGGTTGCAAGCGTGCATTGATAATGGAGGAGGGTACATTCTGCATAATGTTGGACTCAATTAGGTAACTGTATAGAAACAGAAAGTTTTTCTACCCGTGTCTGTATAACAGCGAATTACAAAATAATGGTTACAATTAGCAAATATCCAACTTCACCACGAGATAGACCATGAAATTCTATACAGGACACAAATATTGTTTGTACAAATAACATTTGATAAAGGTAAAATTATATTGTCCAAAATCAGGGTAATAGTTTTTTGGCCCACCCGGTGTGTGGTATATATATATATATATATATATATATATATATATATATATATATATATTATATATATATATAAATATATATATAAACGTCTGAGAGGGGCGACAAACTTGACCTTCGCGAAATGAGGAATCATCGCGCGGCGGAACTTTTGTAAGGTTGTGAGGTGTGTGTGTATATATATATATATATATATATATATATATATATATTAATATATATATATATATAGTTTTGCGGTCAGGCCCATAGTTTAGACTAAAATCGGCAACTCTGTGAGTGTTTCAGTTCAAATTTTTAGTTCTTTTCAAGATTGTTATGAAACTAGTAAATAAATGGCTGAGTATAGTGAAAGTTTATTAAATTTAGCTAGTGGTGGGGGAGGCGTTTTTGCGGGCATTCTCCCTTGGCCCTCCTTCCCGCATAAAAATTGTTCGGGGTAAGTTCCAGCTAATGTTCATATTTCTATATTTTACTATTGATATTAACTATTGAAACTGTTCATATTAATTACTATGAATATTAACTAAAAATCTTCTTTTATCCTGTTGCTATGAACAAAATAAATGAATCCTTTTAAATTCGACATTCATATAAGAACGTCATCGTAACATTTACTGTATAATGAAAGAGAACATTATTTCACCTAAAAATTATGCTTAATATTTCCAATCACGAACCAATAATAGGATGGAAATGTATTTTTCCATTCGTAACATATGAAGGCCATCATTTATTTAGCATCCTTAATGAACTTCCTCGTCCCTTCTTTACGATTCCCGTTCGAAACTTCGTTACAAGCAGATGAGAGAAGACGTGATAAACGTTTTTTGTCAAATCCATTTTGAAATGTTACTTGATTCATAACATTAAGGCAGTGGTTCCCAACCTGGGGTCCCGGACCCCTGGGGGTCCGCGAAGCTAGTACTGGGGGTCCGTGAGCTTTCAGTATTCGAGAGGCTCCAATGGAAATCGTACATTTACCCACGATAAGGGCGCTCAGGCAAATTTCAAGTTTCCTTGCTCTTGGCTGGAATTATTAATACTTTTTTTAATAGGCTGTATTTTAATTGCATACTCTTATATGTCCTTTATTTGATAGTGAAAAATGAGAAAACGAGTTAATTATTAGTTAATAAAAACAGTTTGTTTGGTAGACGGAATCTTTCAAAAACATGGGTCCGTGGGAAAAAATAAAAATAAAAGGGGTCCTTTGTGGTGAAAAGGTTGGGAACCACTGCATTAAGGGATAATTTGTTAATACACTAATATTTAGGAATTGGTCACTCGATTGAAACAAGTAATTTTATTGTCGGAATTATATTCCGTTAAATATTCCGTTATCAATTCCATTATTTATATATATATATATATATATATATTTATATATTATAATATATATATATACATATATATATACATATATATATATATATATATATATTATTATTAAATGTATATTCCGTTAAATATTCTGTTATTAATTATTAAATATATTTCGTTAAATATTCAGTTATTAATTATTAAATATATATATATATATATATATATATATAGGGTGATCCAGAGAAATGGGACCCCAAAGAAACCCCTGTAACTCTTAAAGTATAAGTCCTTTTATAAAATCATACGCATCATTCGAAAGAGGATAGTTACAAGTTTGTACAGGATTGTATAGGTTTTGACAATACAAGACAAGATAAGATACAAAACAAAATAAAAGTGTTAGTTAAAACTAACCCTTCAAGATGACTGCATGGACTGTGGAACAGCTGCGTTTCATAACTGAGCAATATTATGAGCATGGAAGAAGTGTAGTTTCAGCTCAAAGATCTTTCAAGACAAATTTTCAGATGTCAAAATCACCTTCTAAGAAAGTAATCCGTCGGTGTGTCAGAAATTTTTCCCTAACTGGCAGCATTGAAAAAGAAAACCAACTGGAAGAGTGCGCACAGCAAGGATAGACGAGATCATTAACAGAACTCATGAAATTGTACAGGATAATCCTAAAATCCTAAAACTAACCCTTCAAGATGACTGCATGGACTGTGGAACAGCTGCGTTTCATAACTGAGCAATATTATGAGCATGGAAGAAGTGTAGTTTCAGCTCTTAGAAGGTGATTTTGACATCTGAAAATTTGTCTTGAAAGATCTTTGAGCTGAAACTACACTTCTTCCATGCTCATAATATTGCTCAGTTATGAAACGCAGCTGTTCCACAGTCCATGCAGTCATCTTGAAGGGTTAGTTTTAACTAACACTTTTATTTTGTTTTGTATCTTATCTTGTCTTGCATTGTCAAAACCTGTACAATCCTGTACTAACTTGTAAACTATCCTCTTTCGAATGATGCGTATGATTTTATAAAAGGACTTATACTTTAAGAGTTACAGGGGTTTCTTTGGGGTCCCATTTCTCTGGATCACCCTATATATATATATATTCCTTTAAATATTCCGTTATTATTAAATGTATATTCCCTTAAATATTCCGTTATATTAAATGTATATTCCTTAAATATTCCGTTATGGCCTATAATTTCCATTAACCTTTCATTTGTGTATTACTTTTGTTTTGAGTACAAAATACAAAAATTAAATAACTTATATCTATATATACAAATAACCAAAATGCAAGAAACTTATGAGAAAAATCATTAATTTCTTTTGGAAATCTTTGTCGTAATTAAATTAAAAGACACAACTAATAGAATTTGGCAGATGGGAAAATGAACTAAACGATAACTAACTGTTTTAACCCAAGGAAAATTCTTTTATAATACGATGAAGAGAGATTACTTTATCTCTCCTCTAATAAATCGCAGCTGGTAAAATCACGGAAATCTCAGTTGATCAATTATAAGTCATTTCATACGTTTTATTTCGCATATTTATAAGGATCAAAACCGACATTTTTCCTTTGATTATTCTTCCTCATTTAAATAATATTTATTTATAAGTATTTCGTAAAGATCATCATAAAAAATATATCTTTTAATTATATATTAACGTCGGTAATTATAATTTTAATCAAAATTAGTTAATTATAAACATATTTAATTGTACACATGCTTCGCTCTTTGCTTTCATCGTTGTTAATAATATATAATAATAAAATAATAATTATAATAATAATAATAATCTCTGAACCCAATGATTCAACCTATTTTTTGAAAGCAAGAGTAGCGAATCAGTGAGACAGAGAAAGGACGGTTTATGGAATGGGAATTTAAAGGCTTTTCAATGAATGTTTCTCCGTGAATTTTTTCGCTTATCTCTTCTTGAAAAACACTTGATAGATGACGAAAGATATGAGCCGTCCTTTTGGCGCTTTCTGTAGTACGATATATACGAGGGCCACTCAATATATTTTGCCCCACCTTTTTTTTCTTTCCAAGTTTCCTTGTAAGTATCAGGAATTTTGTACACAAGTCGTTACATACCTTTTTTACAAGTTTTTATTTTCTACATAGTCTCCATCCTTTTCTACGGCTTTCCTCCACCTCGAAACAAGGGCCTTTATTCCTCGCTGGTAAAAAGTCCGCTGGGTTCCGCTGGAGCCACCTCTTAACCTCCTCAACAACCTCATCGTCACTCTGAAACTTTCTTCCATGAATAGCATCCTCCATTGGCCCAAACAAATGGAAGTCTGAAGGTGCCAGATCCGGGCTGTATGAAGGGTGGAGTAACACAATCAAGCGCATTTTTGTGATGGACTCTCTTGTTTGCAAGCTGTTGTGTGGTCTTGTGTTATCGTGCAAAAGAAGGACGTCTTCCAGTTTTCTCTCCGGTCGAACTCACTTTAAACGTCTCTGGGATCTCTGTAGGGTAACAATATATGTCTCTGAGTTCATTGTTTGTCCTTTCTTTATAATGTCCACCAGAGTCACCCCTTTCATGTCCCAGAAGATGGTGGCTATAACCTTTCCTGCAGAGGGAGCCATTTTGAACTTTTTCTTTTCTTCCGGGGAGTCTGCGTGATGCCACTCCATAGAATGGCGTTTGTTTCAGGTTCAAAGTGGTGTACCCAAGTCTCATTCCCAGTCACACTTCGTGAGAGGAAGTCATCCTCTTCTATCTCGTATCGAACCAACGACTCAGAAGCAATTTCTTTTCTTTAGGCTTTGTGATCTTCAGTCAGTTGGCGAGGAACAAACCGTGAACACACTTTTGAGTATCCCAGTTGCTGAATTATCGTATTCACACTTCCTTCACTAATTCCTAGCTCCAGTGATAGTTCCTTGTATGTGACGCGCCGATTTGATCGAATGATGCTGTTAGCACGTTGCACAGTGTGAGATGTCACAGCCGATGCCGGGCGACCGCTGCGTGGCTCATCATCGAGGCTGGCTCTCCTCTTTCCGATGATTTCACACGTTTAGACCAGCGTCCAACTGTGCTTCGATCAACAACAGCATCTCCGTAAGCGTTTTGTAGATGTTTGTGAATATTTCCAACTGTTTCCTTCTCGCCGGTTAAGAACTCGATAACAGCTCTCTGTTTACGATGCACATCACTGTCAGATGCCATTTTCGAAACCGCGTTAACCATCGGTTTTATACAAGGGCGTTAAAAGCGGTTTTATACAAGGAGGGGAGGTTCAAACTGGAAAAATCCGGTTATGTGAAGCGCAGAAAGTTCAAACTTACGGCCCAAAAGACATTTCAGCCCCATGGCCTATTATTTAGCTAAGAAAAAAGGGTGGGGAAAAATATATGGAGTACCCCTAGTATATATATATATATATATATATTATATATATATATATATATATATATATTTCGTTGATCCCATGTAACACAGCTATACTGTTATTCGTTTACGATATAAATAATTAATGAAATATTAACATAAAATTACATTAAGTTTTACATGCATTAAATGAGAAATATTTACATCACGATAATGGACATTATCCAACAATCGCTGACACAAACTGTTTCCAATACAAAATTTTATGCTAAAACAGAATAGTGTCTAGAAAACGTGTTGCCTTATAAACAACACTTTAAAATGAACTTTTAAGAATTTCTTTCTTATAATTAATTAATACTTTCGTTTCCTATTACAGAATGCGAATCATCTAAAAGGCTTTCCGCGTTACGATGTAAAAATACGAGTGTATAAAAATAAAATAATTTTTTAATCATAACACGATCCCATCGTACAGTGTATATAATATATATTATATATATGTATATATATATATATATAATATATATATATATACATATATATATACATATATATATATATATATAACTGTATATATAGGGTGAGCAAAAGTAGCGCCCGATTTCTGTTTTTTCGGCTGTCAGATTGTGCATCGATCACGAGGGAGGGCACTTTGAAAATTGCAAGTAAAACAGCTTGGTACAGTTCCGTAATAATTTTCCCCTAATAAATGGTTAGATAAACATGTCATTCATTTATTTCTACCTTCTTGTACACTGTAATACAAATGGCAAACAAACAATCAACTGACAGAAATCGGGCGCTACTTCTGACTCACCCGTTATATTCGGAACGAGTGAAACCGATTCATACGGCTAATATTTCGATAATTTACTGGAGGGCTTCCTTTTCTTCTCGCTATATAAACGGATACGATGTGAATTTTGAAACGAACCTTTGGCTCATTTTAGAAAAAGTTAAGTTCAAACGAGTCTAAAATAAATGAAATGAATATAACCACGCGGCAAAAATAAAATCTATTCAAAATAAGACTATAAAAGAAATCACGTGTGTGGCCATTTCAAATCGAGAAATGAAAACGGGTTAAAAAAATTTAGTTAACGGCCACAATAGTATTTTAGAATTATTCTACGTAAGGATTTCAACCACAGTCAACATCAGTAGGATCACTTTTTCTACTCTATTAAAACAATTAACAATTATTTTCAAAATTATTTTCTCGTGTTTCGTGTTAGCAAAGAAGAATTCTTTAAATCCCATATCCCCAGGAATAGGGAGGGGATTTAACTATTCGTTTGTGTTTCGTGTTAGCGAGTGGTCTGAATCCCTGTAAATTCAAAGTCATAAAGTCATCGGAATAGCAATAGATTTTGTATGAGACAAAGTATCGCTTATAATAATTGGATATTGAAATAGTTTATGAGAGGCTCTCTTATTAACGTTTGTATTCATCTTTGTTTATTAATGAATGCAATAGTTGAAACAGTTATTGAGGTTATTATTTAAGTGGTTTTTCCTACACGTTAAATTGATTTTAATGCTATAATTCTAAGTTAGTAAACGACACTTCCCCTGAAGTGTGCATGGAGACACACACACACACACACACATGTGCGCAGCTACGCATAGGCGAGATACAGACTATTTTTAATCCATATATGATTTTTTATATATACCCACACGAAAAGGCTAATTAACCAAACCCAATTTAAGCTAACCTATTCTTCGTACCATCGAACCGAAAAGGGCGTGATAAGTGTTTCACACGCAAATGAGAGTTCGAAGGTTGTTTTCTGTCAAATCATTAAATACTTGAGTTACTCGCTAGTCTAGCCTAGCCTAACCTAACCTAACTTTGCGTAACCTAACCTAATTAGAACCAGCATATCTTTTTTCTCCGACAATAAAAATTTTTCTACATTTTTTATATCGATTTTGGTTCACCTGAAGATCAGGGGCCCCCAGCCTACTCTAGTTAGCCTTATAAGGCTAACTAACGAAAATATCACGATCTAACCTAACTAATCGTACGTAACTAAACTGTAGGCCCTTGACGATTGGTCAGGTCAGGTTGTGATATTTTCGTTAGTTAGGCTTATAAAGCTAACGAAAGAAGGCTGGGGGCCCTGATCTTCAGGTGATCCTAAATATTTTAGTGTTCCGAGGCATGACAAAAGAGTTACGAGTAATTCATAAAAAGTACCACACTTCATTTGTGAATTATCACACATTCTATCTCGCTTATACCCAGCTGCCTACGAACGCACACACACACACACACACACACACACACACACACACACACACACACTATAATAATAAGCATAAGCATATTTAAGTAATTAAAACACAAAGCAGAACTATTTAAGATGTAATCAAAATATAAATGGCATGAAACCAACTGGAAACTTCTCCACCTTAAAATAAAAAGTCTGCATTTAACAATAACAATTACACAGACATTTTCGTCCTTATACTTTGTTAATTATTTTAATTAATTAAATTTAATTCTTGTTGTGAGATTAGTTTGTAACAATCTATATATATATATATACACACACAAACTCAGAATGGTCCCCTGAGAAACTTATATGTTAAACACAGACCGTGCATGGAACAAGGAACTCTTCTGCGAAAATTAAATCCACAATAGTTCGAATAAGTAATGGTAAATGACAAATACTATAGTTTTTTCTTTTTCATGATGTTAGCCCGACGTGGGCAACGGGTCACTCGTAGTTATATTTTGGGGCCTCTTTGCGAGTGACCCGTTGCCCACGTCGGGCTAACATCATGAAAAAGAAAAAAACTATAGTGTTTGCCATTTACTATTACTTATTCGGAATCAATGAAAGAAAGCCACCCCCAAACGGGTCGGGGGTGGCTTTCTTTCATTGACACAATTCGGGGGTGGCTTTCTTTCATTGATCTGTAAGTTATTTAGGTAGGTAGGTTATTTAGGTTAGGTTAGGTTAAGTTGTGATATTTTAGTTAGTTTAAATGAAAATATCATGACTTAACTAATCAAGGGCATACAGTAATAAATAATAAACAATTCCTCATGAAGGTGTTTTTTACTTACATTCTTTACTTTAGTGATTTTTGGGGGGTGGCATTGTTTACTTGATCAAATTGATCATTTTTTAGGGTGGCATTGTTTACTAGAATCTTTTAGGGGTGGCTTTCTTTCATTGATCCCTTATTCGAACTATAGTTGATTTAATTTTCCCAGAAGAGTTCCTTGTTCCATGCACGGTCTGTGTGTAATATATAATATATATATATAATATATATATATTCTTCAAGCGTTTTTAATGGACATAAAACTCTGTACTTTCTTTCCCTGCTATGAACAGGTGAAACCTACGTTGAATATTAGTCCCACAACTTCACAAGAGAGACCAAATCCTTTTGAACGAAATTTTAAACAATATTTCCTCCTTTTATATTTTAAATATAATTCACTTTTTTTCAATAGAATTTATTTATAAGAAATATTATATTACTAGCGGGTTACCCGGCGTTGCCCGGGTAACATTAGATTCCTTGTAAAAAACTGGTTATTATGAAGTTATTTTAAAATTTGTAAGTTCAAACGTTTGGTTTTCTATAGCGAACAACTAAACAAATAATCAAACTTCCTCTTTTATATATATATATATATATATATATATATATATATATAAGAGAAGAAGAAGAAAGAAGAAGATTAACAACGTTAAATTTAACGTTAAGTTATCCATAATAGGTTATAATTTTGTATTAAATTAGCATCCGTCGTATGCATGATATAGTTTCAAATAGATTTGTTTATTACACATAAATGATTGTTCGCCTGAAATACACATTAAATTAGAGTATGGTAGCATTGAACTACTGTAGTTTTAAAGGCATCATTCAACTTCCGTACTAACAACCAGTCTACAGCTAAATATGGCATCCGAACCACGGGTCGCTTCATCATCTGAATGCAGAGGACGGTCCCCCATCCAGCTACTCAACAGAACCAACGCCCTTAATTTCATGAACTACCAGGAAGAGGTATTGTAACATGGCCATGACGTAACGGCCCAGGGGTTCCCAAACTTTTACCACCAAGGACCCCTAAATATTAATATAGTTAATATAGTTAATATAGTTAATGTTACTATTTTTCCAAAAACTTAGAGACCCCCTGGAAGCTTCCTACAGACCCCTGGGGGTCTGTACAGACCACTTTGGGAATCCCTGAGTCGTAACCCATGCACAGTGGTATTAAGAAAACATATTTTACCTTATATTCATCGTATTTTTAGAGTGTGTGTATATATATATATATATATATATACACACAGGGCGTCCCAAAAAAATGTATACACACTTTACATAATTATAAAGGCAGTGTTTATTAAAATACATTTCATTTTCAAAATGTAATAGAATCTACAGACATTATTTAATTGTTTTGTCAACGCCTGTTTTCAAACTGACGTCCGTTCTGGTCCAGGCACTGCTGATAACGCGAAGCAATGGAATCGCAAACATCACGAAACATTTCGTTTGGTATTTGTGTGCATTCTCGTTCAATAGCTGCTCTCAATTCAGCGACTGTTGCAGGTTTTATAGCGTAGACTTTGTCTTTTAAGTATCCCCATAAAAAAAAGTCTAGTGGTGTGAGGTCTGGTGAACGCGGAGGGTATTCTACGAAACCCCTTCGTCCAATCCACATCCACATCGTGCCAAGTACCACTCGCAATACCCCAATCTTCGGTCCGAATCATCATCTTCATTAATAGCATGGACTAATCTTGGAATGTAACTTTTCCATTGACAGCGCTTCAAAATGCGTTGGACAGACGATTCTGAAATTCCTACCTCACGACTCGCTTGCCGCACAGATTTTCTTGGACTTTGGTGATACGTTTCCAGTACTCTTTCTTACTTTGTGGGGCTTGTCGATGTCCGTGGTCTTCCGGAACGCTTCTTGTGGACATTCTGAACAGTTCCATCGGCTTCAAACTTATCTCTAATTCGAGTGATGGTAAGTCGCGTTGGTGGATCTGTTTGAAACTCCCTCCTAAACTGTCTTTGCACTTCAACTGCGTTTTCACACTTCCAGTAGCATTTTAGAATGAATTTCCTTTGTTAAAAGCTTAGTCTGACTGCCATTATTAATTCTAATGGGTTTAACTTGGAAAGAAAGAAACATCAATTGAGCTATCAGCTGTTAAAGTGTGTATACATTTTTTTGGGACGCCCTGTATATATAAAATGCATCATTTTAATTTTGTATATTAAAAGATTTTAAATATTTCCACAAACAAAAATCCTTGATTTTTTTCAGTATACACACACACACACACACACACACACACACACACATATATATATATATATATATTAATGGCTGCAAAGAACTCAACTACTGGGAAAGACTATGTAAACTAAATCTGTATTCCATGAAAAAAAAGAAGAGAGAGGTACACCATAATCTATCTACATATGGAAAATGATCGAAAAACTGGTACCAAACCTAAAACTAAACCCAATTACCATTCAAACAACACTGGAAAATAGGAAAGGCAGAATGTGTAGTGTTCCTAAATTAAAGGCCCGAAAAGGGACCTCCTCAACACTGAAGGAAAATAGCTTGGTTGTCAGGGGGCCAAGACTTTTTAACCAGCAAAGGACCTCAGAAACGTTACAGAGGTCAAAGTTGAAGTCTTCAAGAGAAGACTAGATGCCTGGCTCAGGACGGTGCCAGATGAGCCGGGTGTACCTGGCTATGTGCGGTGGAGAGCGCAAGAGAACAACTCGCTTCTCCACCAAGCCAGGACTAGAGGCGGGGTCACCAGCTTGACCTTCGTGTGAAAAGAGACTGATGCACGAAACCCAAACGAGGTTAACGAGGTGTATATATAATATATATATATATATATATATATATATAAGCAAACAACCACAAGGAAAAGGAAACACAAAGTCCGAGCGCTTTCGGACTTTGTGTTTCCTTTCCTTGTGGTTGTTTGCTTATTAATAAGGTCACGTGTTATTTTGTGATTCTAGTGCATATATATATATATATATATATATTACACTATATGATCAAAAGTATTCGGATACCGCATGGTTTTGGGAAAAATGGTTTTATTATGGCATTTAGTAACCAGTAGGTCCACCCTTTGCTTTTATTACAGCGTCAACACGTCGAGGCATACTTTCCACCAGTTTTCGGTAAGTCTGTGCAGGAATGGCTCGCCATTCTTCTTGCAGAGCTGATGCAAGAGCTGCAAGTGAAGCCGGGCGTGGTGTGCGGTTTCGTATCCGTCGCTCCAGTTCGTCCCACCTGTGCTCGATTGGGTTGAGATCGGGGCTCTGAGCAGGCCAGTCTAACAAATCCACCTTATTTTCACGAAACCAGTCCTGCACACGCCTTGCAGTATGGCAGGGAGCTCGATCCTGTTGAAACAAACAATGGCCATCTCCGTAGTATTGCCACAGTGTAGGGAGGGCCGAATTGTCCAGAACGTCGAGATAAACGTCAGCGTTCATGGTAGTGGGTATAACAACCAACGGGCCGAGCCCTAGCCAGGAAAAACAACCCCATACCATGATGGACCCTCCACCGAACTTCACCGTTGGACGTACACAGTCAGGAAGAAGCCGTTCTCCGGGCTGTCGCCACACCCAAACACGCCTATCAGACTGGAAGAGTGAAGACCGCGACTCGTCGCTCCAAAGAACAGTTTTCCAGTCCTCCACGGTCCATGAACGACGGGAGACACACCAGGCCAAACGACGCGTGGCATTAACTTTTGTAATCAGTGGCTTGTGTACAGCTGCTCTACCATAATAACCGAGTCTGTGCATCTCTCTGCGGATAGTTACAGTACTAACGGAGGTACCGGATGCTCTTCCTACCTCCTCAGCGATGGAAGCGGCAGAGGACGTGCGGGACTTCTTGACATGTCATACCAGACTTCTTCTATCACGTTCCGTCAGTTTGCGTGGTCGTCCGGAACGTTTTTTCGCGTTAGTTTCACCGTCGTGCTTCCATCTCATGATAACATCCGCTACAGTCGACTTTGGTATATCCTGTTTGGCTGCAATGTTTCGTATAGAAACGTTACTTAAATAACATCCGATGACGAGTCCACGTTGGAACTCGGAGAGTTCACGTCCGCGCGGCATGGCTTCACAACAGTTACTGATAACTTAACAGAACACCTCAGCATTATAGTTTCGCCACGCTTTTTCCCAGCATACCTTTCGGCGAAGGTGATATTTGCAGAAATGCGGATTTTCCGGGGTGTCCGAATACTTTTGATCATATATATATATATATATGAAAATTATTTCACGAAAGTAACACGTGAAAAATATTTATGATGAATAAAACCACGAAGGAAAGGAAACACAAAATGGTGCTCAAGCGCTTTCGTCTTTCGGGTTATATATATATATATATATAAAAGGAAGGATATACAATTCAGAATGGTCCCATATATATATATATATATATATGGGCTATCATGCATGAACACGCACCATTTTCCATAATTCAAACCTGCCAACATCACGCTCGAAACCCAACACCTCTTGAGTAGAAGGCGAGGGCGTTGATCATTAGGTAAGACACGATAAAGGTAGTACAACTTGGCATATACTGTATTTCAACACCAAAAGGAACACATAACTTTCGGGTTATGTGTGTTTCCAGATGTGTTTTCTGTACTAACCCCCCTGCACAGGCTGTACTCGAGGTAATGACAGCATTCATTCAAATCTCTAATGTATCGAGTGTTGGGTTCGAACCCTGATGGGCCTATATATATATATATATATATATATATATAATACATGGAAGCAATAGACTGGAAAAACCATCTTTAAGGATAAGACAACGGAAATGATGCTCGTAACCCCTCGAAGTGAAGACGTTAGAAAGTGTAGAAAGACATGTTCCAAAAAGCAACAAAGATGAAAGAGAAGCAGGTTCGAGAGACAAAAGAGGTCAGTGTTCCGCAAGAGAAAGAGTGACTGAAAAATTAAGAAACTGCAAAGACAACACCATCAGAAAAATATTAAATGATAAACTGGAGAGTATCGAATATAGATTGCGTCATATAGGGTCAAATTGAGAACTATACAGAGAAAGAAGATGACGATATAGAAGTGATAAAGGTTAATTCAAAATACTTCTATAATTTGGCAAAAAAGGAAGAAGAAAAATCACGCGACTATCAGACCTTTGAAGAAAGAAAACAATGCATTACCCGATGATGTAAAAGAAGTATCTGAAATATTAAGAGCTCAGTATGGATCAGCTTTCAGTATCCTCAAAACTGATAAAGGTAGATAGAAATTTGCTCTTTGAAGAAGAATTACAATAGGAAAGTGTAACAGACTTTGACTTCACAACAGATGATATCACACAAACTATAGGGAAACTGAATGCACACTCGACAGCATGTCCGGTCAAATGGAGTGCTACACTGATTAGAAACTGCAAAAATGAAATCGCTAAACCCCTATATTGGATATGGAGATAATCACTAGACACGGGAGGAATACTAAAGAGAGTGAATATAGTGAACAAAGGAGGGGATCGATCCGAAGCTAAAAACTATAGGCCAGTGTCGCTGACATCTCATCTTATCAAAATATTTGAAAGAATAATTAGAGAAAAACATTATTGATGCACTCGAAAACAATGAAAACTATATTGTGATGTACAAAGACTTTGCCAAGGCGTTCGACAAATGCGACCATGAAATCATGGTACATAGATTGAAATATATGGGAATAACAGGAAAAGTAGAAAAATGGATATATAATTTCCTCATTGAGCAGCAGCAAGTCGTTACAGTCCAAGGAATAGCTTCGTCAGAGTCAGAGGTCAGTAGCTTAGTACCGCAACGAGCAATACTAGCTTCATTACTATTCATAATCATGCTAACTGATATAGAGCAGTGTCGCTGATTCAAAGGAGGAGATTGTAGACACCATTCGACCAGGGAAGTACTCTAGAGGGGGATGTTAGGCACGAGTCAGAGAGTGCTGGAGCTCCCATTTCTCCTGTCACTGTTCTCCTCAGATGATTTTTTCCGTGTCTCATCTACCCTGTGAGCAGTCCAGCATGCTCTAGGGATATAATGATTCCTCTGTTGAAAACAATGATCATATAGAAGTTGGAGTATTGCTCAGTCTTAACATCCCCATATAAAAAAGAAGACATTAGTCAACTATAATGGATTGAGAGAAGCTTCACAGCCAAGATCAATGGATGCAAATAATTAAATTACTAGGAAAGGCTCGTGAATTAAATTTATATTCGCTGGAAAGAAGAAGAGAGAGGTACACCATTATTTACATTCGGAAAATACTGGAGAAACTAGTCCCTAATCTTACTTTGAACCCTATAATCACTCAAACAACAGTGGAAAGTATGATAGGAAGAATGTGTCGTATTCCTACACTAAAGGATAAACAGTGAACATCTTTAACCCTGAAGTAAATAGCTTTGTGATGAGAGGGCCAAGACTGTTTAACCAGCTTCTCAAGGAACTACGGAACCCGAGTGGTGGAAATCTTCAAAAGAAGATTAGACGCCTGGCTCAGAACAATTCCAGATAAGCCGGGCGTACCTGGTTGTGAAGTGGAGAGCATAAGAAACTAACTCACTACTTCACCAGGCCAAATCAAGAGCAGGGGTAACAAGCCTGATCTCCGTGAAATGAGGAATCATCGCACGGAACACCTGAAAGGTATATATATATATATATATAATGTTATAATAATGTTATAATGTTTCAGACCAACAAAGACCCTAGGATCCACTCATGGCTGGTCTACCTAACTGACTGTGTTCGTAATTGTGTATTGTGCATGTCCTCCGTGGTGGCGGAGGGGACCTACAATTTTACGTGGGTTCCGAACCACAAAGCCTTAATTTTACTACCTTAAACTACACCCAATCTATCAACATATGCGTCTAATCGATTTTTAAACATGTTTATAGACGTGCTACTAATTACTTCTACCGGCAAACTATTCCAGCTATTTACTATTGTATGCGTAAAAAGGTTTTTGGCAACTGCTGTTTCGAACCTTCTACTTGTCAACTTACACCCGTTATTTCTAGTCCTATTATATTGAGATATTTCGAAAAAGCTATCTCTATCTACGTTATCGAACCCATTCATAATTTTGAAAACCTGGATTAGATCACCCCTTAGTCTCCTAGTCTCGAGTGTAGTCAATTTTAACTCTTTAAGCCTATCCTCGTACGACTTTGAC
This sequence comes from Bathynomus jamesi, assembly GCA_023014485.1. NCBI lineage: Eukaryota > Metazoa > Arthropoda > Malacostraca > Isopoda > Cirolanidae > Bathynomus > Bathynomus jamesi. The sequence continues at coordinate 871,246 of JAJOZX010000814.1, forward strand.
CTAAGCGACGGAATCATCTTAGTTGCTCGTCTTTGAACTCTTTCGATTTTGTCTATATCTTTTCGCATATGCAGATTCCAAAATTGGATCGCGTACTCCAAATGGGGTCTAACTAATGATTTATAAAGAGGAACTATAATATCGCGCGATTTGTACTCAAAATTCCGAGCTATAAAACCTAACACTTTGTTCGCTTTATTGACCGCTGTTGTACTTTGCTTCGCTACTTTTAAATCACCAGTGACTATAACTCCTAAATCTTTTTCCTGCTCTACGCTTGTTAACTACTTCCCTGACATACTATACGAAAAATTACCGTTACGCGAACCTATATGTAAAATTTTGCACTTATCGACGTTAAATCTCATTTGCCATGTGACTGACCAATCAACGATTTTATTCAGATCTTCCTCGATTTTACCTCTATCTTCGTCATTAATCGCCCTACCACCCAGCTTCGTGTCATCCGCAAACTTTGAAACTGTACTGATTAGGCCGACATCTAAATCGTTAATATATATAACAAAAAGCAAGGGGCCCAATACAAACCCTGAGGAACGCCACTCGCTACATTAGCCCAACACGACTCCGCTCCATCAACGACCACCCTCTGTTTCCTACCTCGCAACCACTCTTCTATCCAATTTATTACTACAACCCTGATTACATGAGCCTTAGTTTTTTCAATGAGTCTTTTGTGCGGTACGGTGTCAAACGCTCTTTGAAAATCTAAATACACTACATCAACCGCCCGATGACTATCATAAACGTCAACCACGCTTTGAAAAAATTCTAAAAAATTAGTTAAGCAAGATTTGTTTCGCCTAAAACCGTGCTGCGTATTTCTAACTAAGTTATGCAATTCTAAGTGTTCGACTATACGATCCCTAATTATTGATTCTAGTAGCTTACCTACAACAGACGTTAAACTGATTGGCCTATAATTTCCCGCCGCACCTTTATCGCCTTTCTTAAAGATAGGTGTTACGTTTGCTAACTTGAAATTATCTGGTACGCACCCCTCAGAAATAGACGCATTAAAAATCTTTGTGAGCGGCACAACAATGCTATCTTTTAATTCTTTTAGTTGTATGGGATATATGGAATCCGGACCCGGTGATTTACGCGTTTTCATTTTATCAATATAGCGCATTACTTCCCCTTCACTAACGACAATATTATCCAAAATATTACCATTATCAAAAGGTATTATGTCTATGACCGTAGGGATATTTGTTACATCTTCTATAGTAAA
>JAJOZX010000814.1:877500-1071830 GCA_023014485.1 Bathynomus jamesi
CTTATCCCTAATACATAATTAATATTCATTATATTCATCACAACAGTTAGATTCATGAGTATTATATAAATATTATGGGTACTTTCCTGTTAACAAGAATACCCTAAAATAAGTTTTGTTTGTTTGTTATATATTTTTGCTCTCGTCATTTTCGTTTGAACTAACGAAAATATCACAACTTAACCTAACCAATCATCAAGGGCGTACAGTTGACCTAACCGGGCATAGAGCAAAAATACAAACCTTTTTTAGGGTATTCCCGTTAACAGGAAAGTACCATATTATGTAAAAACGTTATGTAAATAAAGTTCAATTAGAATTGTATTTGAAATTCATTTACTCAAGTCGATCATTATACAGGGTGTTCGGAAAGTCACTGTGCACTTATATAATTAATGTTTTTTTATATTTTTATATTTTTATATTTATATTTTTTATATTATTTTTTAATTATTTTATTATTATTTTTTTTAGTTTTCAACACCTTTTATAAGTTCTGATGGTCCCATCCATAACCTCTATCATATATGCAATGTTATACTATTGAATGCTATTAAATAAATATAAGTGCACAGTGACTTTCCGAACACCCTTTATATACGGGTGGGCGGAAAGTAGCTCCCTATTTTGGATTGGTAAAAAAATACGTATATTATCCATTTATTTCAGAAGAAATAATATGAAAAGGTAGGCATACATGGTAGGTTTTCTCTGAAATTCAATGTAGGCTCCAACTCTTTCCACCAGCTTCTGGAGCCGCCCAGGAATGGCGTCCACTGACTTTAGCAGGAACTCCGGCGGGATGGAGGACATGACTTCCCGAATTCGGTCCTCCAGTTCTTCCAATGTCCTCGGTTTGGTGCGGTAGACTTCTTCCTTTACCCACCCCCAAAGAAAGAAGTCGCACGGTGTCAAGTCGGGGCTCCTGGCTGGCCATTGATGTGGACCACGACGACCCATCCAACGCCCAGGGAAGTGGGCATCCAGCCACTCACGGACAACAAGAGCGAAGTGCGGAGGGGCGCCATCTTGCATAAATATCAGATCGTCGATGTTCTCCCATGTGCTGACAACCGGCCAGACCTCGTTTCGCAACATAGCAAGGTACCGCTCAGCATTCATGGTGTTGCGCAGAAGGAACGGGCCCACAACCTGATCTGAGGTCATACCACACCACACCGTTACACTGAACCGATTCTGCCGTTTTTCAGCGGTAACCGTGCGACTTCTTTCTTTGGGGGTGGGTAAAGGAAGAAGTCTACCGCACCAAACCGAGGACATTGGAAGAACTGGAGGACCGAATTCGGGAAGTCATGTCCTCCATCCCGCCGGAGTTCCTGCTAAAGTCAGTGGACGCCATTCCTGGGCGGCTCCAGAAGCTGGTGGAAAGAGTTGGAGCCCACATTGAATTTTAGAGAAAACCTACCATGTATGCCTACCTTTTCATATTATTTCTTCTGAAATAAATGGATAATATACGTATTTTTTTACCAATCCAAAATAGGGAGCTACTTTCCGCCCACCCTGTACAGTGTATATATATATATATATATATATATATATATATATATATATATATATATATATATATATATATATATATATATATATATGTATAGTTTTCGATCGTCATTATAATGTTCAAAATCATTATAAATATATAAAAAAAAATTTAATGTCTTTATAAATACTTGTTTGGAGGTTAAAAAATGAAAAGCGTGTTAACGTAACACACGCACGTACACTCAACATCAAAGAGAATTGAATTTGTACATAATTATCGTTTAAACACACCACATTAAGTTTAAAAACTCTTTTCTTTTAATAATGATGGTTCGTAAAAAAAAATTATTTTTTTTTTAACGAGTCTATACTGAAAGCGAACTTTGTGTATACATACAGTTTAATTACACATCAAAATCAAATTAATTTATTCACGTTAAAGTTTAGAAGTGTACAGCATTGATCTACCTCGGTTTATATACAAATTTCTGCGATTCTCTCCAAAGAATCTCTTGTGTGTGTGTGTGTGTGTGTGTGTGTGTGTGTGTGTGTGTGTGTGTGTGTGTGTATATATATATATATATATGAAAATTATTTCACGAAAGTAACACGTGAAAAATATTTATGATGAATAAAACCACGAAGGAAAGGAAACACAAAATGGTGCTCAAGCGCTTTCGTCTAATGACATCCTCAGGAACACTGAAGTACATAAAAGGGTTACAGCCTATATATAGGTTACAGAAAAAAATAAAAATAAATAACATACATATATATATATACATATCCATATATATATATATATATATATATATATATATATATGCAATAAACGGAGAAGTAAAAATAAAAATTAAAAATTAAAGGATTATCAGATTTGTAAGGAAAAATATCGATTTTTAGCACAAGATCAAATTAATTATAAAAATACAAATTTATACTGGAAATCTGCCCGGGTTTTAACACTTTGCCTTTTATGGTCAAGTTTCGATATATATAAAAATAAAATGAAAATTAAAAGTTAATAAAGTAGCATACAAGTTTACCAAAGATTTAGCGTTCTACACTTCTTATTTAAATCTGTTTTGAAGGAATTCAATGTGATTCCTTTTGCATAGGTCAGACGGGAAAGGATTTGCACACACGTATAAAACAGCATCAATATTCCGTTAGAACAGGACAGTTGTCCAGTGCCCTTTTTGTCCATTTGTCAGAGTTATCCCACTCTATTGATTGGAATAATGCTTCAGTTTTATTCCACTCTAGTAACATTGTTAATAGAAATATTCTTGAGTCGGCCATTATCCAACTTTCAAATTAACTTTTAATTTTCATTTTATTTTTATATATATCGAAACTTCACCATAAAAGGCAAAGTGTTAAAACCCGGGCAGATTTCCAGTATAAATTTGTATTTTTATAATTAATTTGATCTTGTGCTAAAAATCGATATTTTTCCTTACAAATCTGATAATCCTTTAATTTTTTAATTTTTATTTTTACTTCTCCGTTTATTGCATATATATATATATATATATATATATATATATATATATATGTATATATATATATATATATGTATGTATGTATGTATGTTATTTATTTATTTTTTTTCTTTCTGTAACCTATATATAGGCTGTAACACTTTTATGTACTTCAGTGTTCCTGAGGATGTCATTAGACGAAAGCGCTTGAGCACCATTTTGTGTTTTTTCCTTCGTGGTTTTATTCATCATATATATATATATATATATTATATATATATAGGGTGAACCAAATGTAGGTGGACAGTAAATGATAACGTTTATTTTGAGAATACATATTTAATTTTTTTGTATACTATAATACAAAATAAAATTTAAATAAATTTAGTTATAATATTTAATATAATATAACACAAACACCATAGTTATAATGAACACCATAGTTATAATATAATATAACACAAACCGTATTCAACCTACTGTCCACCTACTTTTGGTTCACCGTGTATATATATATATATATATATATATATATATATATATATATATGAGATTCTTCGGAGGAAAAAAATATATATATACATGCTTACAGTATATTCTTAGAAAAGTATGACGAAAGACAAGACACTGAAAACATGGAAATGGTTAAGAGTGGTGTTTCTCGTCTAAGTCCGTTTCAGCTATTCGTCCCTCTCCCTCTTTCACCTCACAAATTTGATTCCACAAGCACATGCTCAGGCAAAGGCTTCGAGAATACGTTTGATTCGTGAAAGTGCTTGCCTAGCACTGTACGAAAGAGAGTACAGAGAGAGAAAGAGAGAGAAAGGAGATGCAGGTGGGGAGGGGGAAGGAGAGAGGGAGTAAGAAATAAGAGGACGACAAGATCGAGGTTAAAAAAAAAAAAGAAAGTGAGAAACAGAAGGACGCGAATTTACCATAGAAATTATAAACAAAGAAACCGATCCTGTTCAAATTGTTTTTCGAATTACTGATAAATAAGTGACACACACACACACACACACACACACATATATATATATATATATATATATATTAGGGTGTCTCTTATTGGGTAGTCAAAAATTGAAATGTTGAATTATTTTATCTGCGCCCCCTAAAATAGTTCCATTTAGCATAAAAACTAAAACTTGAAAGTTTGACACAAATTGGCTCATATTAGGGGTCGCCCCCGGCTAATAAAAATGGTGACCATGGCATAATAGCTCCTGACATATGATTATGCTCATTATACACATAATTCCTTCCTTCTTTTTTTAGTTTGATTCGTTTTTATAAGTATAGGCCTTCTTATTTATCATTGATCCTTTTCTAACCTATCCTTGATGTTGTTATAATCCATCCTTTGGTCCTCAATCCTTCTTTATCCCAATCCTTTTTCTCCTATCCAAAATCCTTCCTGGCTCTTTTTTTATATACAATCAGCAATGAAGCATTACTACAAAAAAAAACCATTAGTTTATTATAGAGATAAATTAAAAATGCCAGTGCTATTTACATACTTTAATTACTTTAATTAGCATTATTTCCTTATACAACATTTATTTAATATACAATGATTATACAATATGGTGTATTTTAAGGTGCGACCTCATTGATGGTTATTTTTTGAGAAGAACAGTTTTTGATGGAACTGGGTGACTCTGGCGGTGTTTGCAACAATTTGGAGCAGGAACTGGAGCTGCTCTTCCCCCACTGTCAATTTCTTATTCAGCTCTTGAACTAAAGCTACTGCACGTTCTGCCCGGTCATTTACAACAGATAGAGCTGCAACAATAGCTCTGGCCCTTAAATATTCACAGTTGGATGTCCAAGTGCTGGGTGCCTTGTTCAGAAATCCTTCTAGCAAATTCAGCTTAGTAAAGAATTCTCTAGTATTTCTTGTAACAAGTTGGTGTAGTCCTTCACCAGAGCAGAAGGTCGATTCAGGAATCCGAGGACGCTTGGGTGGTCTATCAGTGGACTCATCTTCTAATGCCTTTACCATGCGTTTCTTTACATCTGTAGTAATTCGCTCATCAAAGAAAGCAAGACCAACTGCTTCTTCAGACAGGTACCATAAGTGGTTAGAGAGCTTTTTTTTAGTTGCATCAGAAATCTTTTTGTTAGGATAATTAATCAATGACCTCATAAGGAGCCAGTCATTAAATGGGGTTTCAATAGGGAGTGAGGATGTTGTCCAAGCCTTCATATAGATGAGAACAGAAAAAAGGGAAAGATCTCGAATTCCTCGTTCTTCAGTCTTAGTCATCTTGAACTGGTTTCGAAAAAGCCACATCTTGATAGAATTGAGCGCTTTGGACATCCAGCGAGCTCGATGCATGGCACCTGGTGCACGAAACTTGATGCCTTTATTGGGGACACCTCCAAGAAAGATGATGGACAGATCCAAAAGTTCTTGATAGTCATCCCGTAGCATAGGTGCCTGGGATCTAGCAAACTGAATTAGTTCAGTTTTAGACTGGATAATTGCTTCTTTAGTAATCGTGTCTGTCTCACCTGTTTGGAACTGGCTTTGATCAACAGAAGTCCAATTGTCACGAAAACGCTTAAAGATCAATATCTCTGGACCAGTTGATGTAGATCCCAATGTTGCTTCAAATGCAGCTCCCAACAATAAATCTAAAACATGGTGTCTACAAGGCAAGTACAAAACATCATGTCCCAATTTTGCTTCGATGAGAGCACAGGCTCCACTATATTGACCAGTGTTTGAAGCTGTTGTATCGAAACAAATATTCATTTAATTGAATTCATCATAAATATGATGATTAATTAATTAAAAACATATGTTTAGTATACTTGACAACTGCTATTAATTTCAAATATTAATTGCATAAATAATAGCTATATTTTATGAACTTTAATAAGCGGGGGCGACCTCTAAAAATTGTTCAATCCAAAAAATATTTTATATGTGATGTTTTTCCAACCAATGGAACTGGTTGAGTGGGCGCAACCTAAAAATATCAACACTTCGAAAATAAGAGACCTAATATATATATATATATATATATATATATATATATATATATATATATATATACAGTATTATGCAAATTAATCGCATCACTCGTTTTACAAGTGGTGCAATTAAATTGGACAGTATTATATATATATATATTATTATTATTACTATTACTTTAGAAAGTCGATATCAGCCTGTGTCTTTATAAAGGATTTACATTTAATTTCCAATATTCTGAATAGTTTTTTATTTTCAGTACTAAGTTTCTTAATAATAATTCTAGATAAGAATTTGCAGTATGCTAAGAATACTGTCTTCATTTTTTCTTCTGCTGACGCGTTTCGTTCATATACTTTGAACATCTTCAGAGCTTTATACATAATTTTAAAGTAAAATGGGTTATATATATATATTTTTTTTTTTATTGTAAATTTGATACAATTTCAAATTAATTTAAGAATATTCGAAAGTTCATTAAATTTTATATTAATTTTCGGTTTTTTCATTTTAATGTAAAAGGCTTCGGCAATTTTTAGTTTTTGTACGTTATGTGATGAGTATAAGATTTGAAAGTTTTGTGAGATATTTTCTAACTTTAATATTTTATGATCTACTCTGTAATGTTCGTTAATTTTACTTGGACGGTATTTATGTTGGTATGCTCTCTCTTTAATGTGGTTTGTGGTGTAACCAATGTAAGTCGACGTACAGTCAACTAAAGGACATGTAAATTGGTACACCACATGATGTTGCTTATCAGGGTTTTTGCTACGTGTCGAAAAATGGCTTGATAACTTTTTGTTTTTATAGTTGTTGTTGTTGTTGTTTAGCCGATCAGCCCACCCTGATCGAGCAAGCCGGCGGCACGCAGGTAACCGATCGCCCTCTCCGGAGTGGACCAGAGGTTCAGCGCACTCGTGATGTTGTGTTGTGTTCGTTGTTGTGCTAGAGCGGTACAGTCCGTCATAATGTGTTCAATTGTTTGTGGTGTGTCTTGGCACAGGTGGCAGGTGTCGTCTATGGAGTTGTCTAGTCTGTGTTTATATGTCCATAAGTTGGGGTGATGTCCACATCGGAATCGTGCTAAGTTAACTCGATCCGATCTGCTCAGGCTGATCTCTGACCTGTTAATGGGCGGCGGCTTCGCACCTAGGACCGCATTCGGACCGAGTCGTGTCAGTGCTTTGTGGGTTAGGTGTGTGTGTATGTGTTTTCTGTACTGTGTGATGTCTGTGGGGCGTGGTATGGAATGGAGTATTTGGTTATAATGTCTCTCTGGTGTTACCTTAATGGTGCGAGGTGTTGGTGCATGATTGTACATGTAGTGGCAAGGGTGTTGTGGGTTAGTTGTCGCTGCTGCCATGAATTGTGTTCCCCTCATGTCTAAATGTTCCCTAACTTTTAGTATTTTTGTTTCTGTGTGCAGGTGTTCTATTGGTGTTGTTTGAGTGCATCCTGTAATGATACGAAGTGCGTTGTTTTGTATTGTTTGTAAGGTGTTTATGTGTGTGTTTGAGATAATGGGTGCCCAGCATGGGCTAGCATAGTCCATAACTGAGCGAATATATTGTTTGTAGATGAGTGATGTTGTTTCCTGCTGGTGTCCAAAGTTTGTGCCTGTTAGTACCCTAAGCGTGTTAAGTCTTGACGTACATTTGTTTTTAATGTCCTGAATGTGGTTTGCAAAAGATAATGATGTGTTGTATGTGACACCTAGTATTTTGGTTCTGTGAGTGTGTGGAATGTTGATGTTGTTTGGTGTAAGTTGTGGAATTACCTGGTGTTCTTTTGTGTTGCTTGTAAGCAAGGTGATGGTTGATTTTGTGGGCGCTACTTTGAGTCTATTGTGTGTGAGCCAGTCTTGTATACTGTTTATGTATGTTTGTAGGTTATTTGTAGCGGTGTCGATGTTGTTGTGGGTGGATGTTAGAGTGATATCATCTGCATATGATGATAAGGTAAGCTTGTTATCTATGGGTGTTGGAATGTCATGCATGTATAAGTTGAAGAGTGTTGGTGAGAGAACAGAGCCTTGAGGGACCCCGTTCGGAAAAAGCTTGTTTTTGGATGACTTGCCATTAAATGTGACATGTGAGTATCTTCCTGAGAGATAGTTGCTCAGCCACCTTTTGGTGTTATTGTGCATGTTTGTGTTGAGTATTTTGTTTATGAGAGGGAAGCGTGGGATAGCATCAAATGCTTTACTAATGTCTATTGTTGCTAATAGTGTACGTTGAGCTGGTCTTCTAGAGTTGATGCCATCCATGATGTGCTGCGTCAGGTTAGTGAGTAATGTCGTGGTTGAGTGGTGAGGTCTGAATCCATGTTGAGTAGGCGATAGTGGTATGTGTGGGTTGGTGATTTGTAAGATTAGTCTTTCTGTTACTTTGGAAGGTGTGCATAGTAAAGTAATGGGTCTATAGGAAGCTGGTTCTGTTGGATTTTTGTTTGGTTTGAGTAGTGTAATAATTTTACCTTGTTTCCATATGTCAGGAATAATACAGTGTTGGTATGAATGAATATGTGCTGATATTTGTGAGAGCTAGTATTCCTTGTGGGCCCAAGTGTTTAAGGTGTATGTTAGATATGTTGTCTGGTCCAGTAGCCTTCGAATTTTTAATGTTTTTGATGATCTTGGTGGTCTGGTCTGTATTGAAGGGTGTAATGGTCGTGTCGAGTCTGTAGGTTTTCTTGTGTCTGGCTGTTTGTTTGTCTGCGTGTTTCTGGTTGTTGTCTCTGTTTAAGTGACTTATCTTTGCGTAGTGATTAACTAGAATGTTAGCTTGTTGTGTGTATGTTGGAATATTATTTTGGCTGCGACAGATAGCCGCGTGTGAGGTGTGAATGCCGCTGTTAGAGTGGGTAATGCTGTTTATAGTCTTGTATAGCCTGTATGTATCTGTGGAGTGGTTTAGTGTTGTTATGAATTCCCTGAATGTTTCTGTTTGTTTTCTTTGAGTTTGTTGTTTATTTCTGTGTTGAGCTGTTGTATCTGCTGCTTTATGGCTTCTGTGTGTGGTGTTTGTGTGTTATGTTTGAGGTTGTTACGTTGCCTTATGAGGTGGGCTATTTCTCTAGTGTAATTTGGGTTGTATTTCCTAATGTTGCCCTTGGGTATGTATTTGTTTGCATTATTGATAATCTGATTAAATGTCTTGAGTGTTGTATCGATGTTTATGATGGGTGTGCTGTTTAATGTGGTGAATTGTTCCTCAGTCTGTATTTTGAACTGTTCCCAATCAGCTTTCTTGTAATTTCTGTAAGTGTGCCTAAGGCTGTTGGGGCAGAGTGTAGAATGTGTTGTAATGATGATGGGCAGGTGGTCTGATGACAGTTGTTTTTCTGTTCTCCATTGTGTATGTGTTGCTAGTGAGGGAGAACAGAACGTTATGTCTGGGGAGGAGTTTGAGTATCCTGCTTGATGTGGTATGTGTGTATGTTCTTCTGTATTGTTAAGAATGAAGAGGCTGTTTAGTTGTGTGGCTATGTTGGCGCCTCTGGTGTTGTTTTGGTTGTGCAGGTACCAATTAGTGTCTTTGGCGTTGAAGTCTCCTCCAAAGATGACATTAGTGAGAGAGGCAAGATTGTGTAACTGTGGATTGTAATTGGCTGGCACCTGAGGTGAACTATCTGGTGGGATGTAAATGTTGATTAGTGTGGTGTTGTGTTTTGCGCGTGTTTTAATGTTAACTGCCTGTATTTCTATCGTGTTATCTGCTTGGATTGTGTTTGTAATGTTTTGGGTAGCATCAGTGTAGCTAATGCTTTTACGTATGTAAGTGATGAGTCCACCCCCGTTACCCCCAGTACGATCTTGACGGATCGCCGTGAAGTCAGGGATGGTGGGTGTTTTGTGTGTGCGTTTTAGTTTTGTTTCTTGTATAAGTGCTATGTGAATGTTTTGTTTGTGTACGAATTCCCTAAGCTGCATGATTTTGTTTGTGAGGCCATCTACGTTGTACTGTAATATGTTAATATTATACTTCTGTATGTGTCTCATGGTGCTATTGTGTCTATGTCTTTGTGTATGGTGACATGTGTAAGTTGTAGTGGGGCCTGGATTAGTCTTAATGTCGCCAGAGAGTAAGAGTAGTTCGGGGAGCACGCAATTGTTCCCTGTAATTGAAAAAATAGCACGCTGAGAATAGGTCCGGCCCCGGGAGCCGATCGGCACTCTGACCGTGCCACGCAACAGGCCGTCGACTGCCAGTCTGGCCAACCGTAGACAGCCCGCTGCACGGAGATTTGAGGAAGTTTGGCCACCAGCGCGTTGATGTTTTGGTTTGACGTCGCCTCTTCGCGTTGACGTGTCCTGCGCTGGAGGATGCAGCCACTGTTTAGAAGCTTCCTCGTCAGCTGCTAACACTTTTTTCACGTTGTTCTCGCTACCTGTTCAGACGTTTTTTATAAACAAATCTCAGTTTTCTGCTCAACACGGCTCTTTCTAATTTTAAAATTGATTAGTCAAGGAAGGAAGATGTTGACTTCTATTTTGCAGCAACAGTTGATGATATTTATGTTACTTTACTGATTAATGAAAATGATTAGGCTCTTCAAGTTATAAATGAATTCTTTCGTAATAATTGATAAATACGAAACACAAAACGTATATGCAAACAGGATGATGATGCTTAGACTACTCAAGTTGATGAAGTTTTCTCTTTCTCATATATTGTATCGACGTAATACTGTAAATATATTTAAAGTTTCTGCATAAATAACTTGTGTTTCACAGTAAACAAAGATTTCCCTCTATACTATAAAATGGCAGTCCTGTGACTCCTGTCTGTCCGTCCGTCCGTATATGTTAACATTGATAGTTTTTTCTTTATCCATTGGTTTTATGTGCCTCTTTAAAACATGAAGAAAAATGTCTAAACAATATATTAGTCTTGTTGGGTTTCTTGTTTCGAAGTAAAATTTTATATCTGTATTTTTATTTTTATTTTCATCCTCCTCCTTATTTTTGTTATATAAATTTGTTAGAGTTCGGTTTATGATATTATCGATTAAAAATAGCGGAAAATCACTGTTTATTAGATTTTGCTTTATTCTCTCAATTTCTTGATTAAATAGTTGCCAACTTGAGCATATATTGAAAGCTCTGTGCACGAGTGTTTTAATTATTGATAGTTTATATTTTTCTGGTGAGTATGAATTATAATTTAAATACGTTCCTTTGTCTGTTGGTTCAACATGTACACCAGTCGTTAAACATCCATTTTGACCAATGAATATATTAATGTCGAGAAAAGAGAGTGTATTATTCAAGGAAGGTTCAAATGTGAATTTTAATTTACTTAGTTCATGAAGTCTTATCAAATTATGAACCTAATGAACACGAATCTAATATACTTGACAAAGGATTAAATTTTGGGCTTAGGAAACCATCTAAAAAGATAGAAAAACAAATTGAAACCGAAAGATTTTATGAAAAAAAAATTAAATACAATGAACATAATAGTAAAATAAATGTGATTAATGATGATGAACTTAAAACGAAATTATTATTTTCAATAAATGAGATTCAAAAGGTTTTTAATCATGGAAAATTAACAAAAAATGAATATGACGCGATATCATCTCTTAGAAACAATGATGAAATCATAATAAAAAAATCCGATAAAGGTAATGGTACTGTTATATTGAACAAGATTGAATATAATAATAAATTAAGAGATATTGTCAGCAATAATAGTAAATTTTCGAAATGTAATATTAACACAAAACTTAAAACAAAAAATGAAATAAATAAAATTGCTAATTCAATAAATGACGGGATCATGTCAAGAATAGCGAATCCAACACCTGCAGGGTTCGCTATTCTTGACAAGGGAATTTTTGGGTTCGCTATTCTTGACATGGTAAAATTGGGTTCGCTATTCTTGACATGGGAAGTCCTCAAGGACGTTTTCATAACTTCAGACGGTAGGTTTATGTTTCCCAATTTTAAGTAATTAGTTAAGGACGTATTAAATGCTTTTATATTCTTTTTTTATTTAACCAAACTAGCACGACTTAACCTAACCAATCGTCAATGCCGTACAGTATAAAGAATCCTCTTCTCTTAATATATAAAAATAAATAAATAAAAAAAAATTTATTGTTTTTTATTTATTTTTTTAGGTTAATTGTACGCCCTTGACGATTGGTTAGGTTAAGTCGTGATAATTTGGTTAATTTTTGCTACCCGCGACCCGCACGAAGGGCGGGTCTTAGGCTAGTTGTAACATAAGAGAAATTGTAATATTTTAATATTTATTATATAAACAAATTTATAAATGCAAATAAATAAAATAAGTATTTTTACAATAATTTAATGACGTCACAGTGATTTAAATACATTCTCCGATTTTTAATTATTAATTCATTTATGTATTAATAATTCTTATTCATGATTTTTATGTATTTCTTCCAGGTTATTTACAACAGTTCATGTGCATGGAAAGAAATAAAGTAAACAGGTTAATTAATTTCTGTAACGCAATTGCCACTCAATTTCCTTTTTAATAAATTAGTATACGGTTCATTTTCATTTCAGTAAATTGTTTTATTTATTCTTTCATCAATAAAGTGAAGATTACATATGTTTAACTTTTTCCTTTACATGATATTTATATTGGGTTTGCTATTCTTGACATGGGAACTTTTGGGTTCGCTATTCTTGACAAGGGAATTTTTGGGTTCGCTATTCTTGACATGGTAAAATTGGGTTCGCTATTCTTGACATAATCCAAATGACGTAAACATCTCCAAATTACTAAAATGATCAGGAAGTTACTTATAATGATGGTCATCTTTATGGACTACCTAAGATTCATAAAAACTCTACTAATCCACCATTACGCCCCGTCATCTCAATGAGCGGAACTGTCACACATGATATCGCTCAGTTTTTAAATAAGATAATAAGACCGTATCTTAACAAAGATTTTATTGTAAATTCTACGACCGAAACACTAGCTAAATTAGCTAACTTAAAAATAGACAACGCTGAACAACTTGTTTCTCTTGACGTGGAATCACTTTTTACAAATGTACCAGTCATGGAAACCATAGAAATAATTTTGGACAATGTTTACAATAATCAAAATTTAATTGCACCAACATTAAAAAAAGAAGACATGAAACAATTACTTATTTTGTGTTGTACAAAAACTCCGTTTAGATTCTGTGATGAAACCTACATACAGATAGATGGTGTTGCTATGGGCACACCATTAGGACCTACTTTCGCAGACTTTCATATGTCAAACTTAGAAAATAAAATAATGAAAGAAAACAACTTCTACAACCCAAAACTGTATATGAGATATGTCGACGATACCTTGATACTATTTAAAAACAATAACCACATTCCTTTATTTATTCGAAGACTTCATGAACTAAGTAAATTAAAATTCACATTTGAACCTTCCTTGAATAATACACTCTCTTTTCTCGACATTAATATATTCATTGGTCAAAATGGATGTTTAACGACTGGTGTACATGTTGAACCAACAGACAAAGGAACGTATTTAAATTATAATTCATACTCACCAGAAAAATATAAACTATCAATAATTAAAACACTCGTGCACAGAGCTTTCAATATATGCTCAAGTTGGCAACTATTTAATCAAGAAATTGAGAGAATAAAGCAAAATCTAATAAACAGTGATTTTCCGCTATTTTTAATCGATAATATCATAAACCGAACTCTAACAAATTTATATAACAAAAATAAGGAGGAGGATGAAAATAAAAATAAAAATACAGATATAAAATTTTACTTCGAAACAAGAAACCCAACAAGACTAATATATTGTTTAGACATTTTTCTTCATGTTTTAAAGAGGCACATAAAACCAATGGATAAAGAAAAAACTATCAATGTTAACATATACTATAAAAACAAAAAGTTATCAAGCCATTTTTCGACACGTAGCAAAAACCCTGATAAGCAACATCATGTGGTGTACCAATTTACATGTCCTTTAGTTGACTGTACGTCGACTTACATTGGTTACACCACAAACCACATTAAAGAGAGAGCATACCAACATAAATACCGTCCAAGTAAAATTAACGAACATTACAGAGTAGATCATAAAATATTAAAGTTAGAAAATATCTCACAAAACTTTCAAATCTTATACTCATCACATAACGTACAAAAACTAAAAATTGCCGAAGCCTTTTACATTAAAATGAAAAAACCGAAAATTAATATAAAATTTAATGAACTTTCGAATATTCTTAAATTAATTTGAAATTGTATCAAATTTACAATAAAAAAAAATAATATATATAACCCATTTTACTTTAAAATTATGTATAAAGCTCTGAAGATTTTCAAAGTATATGAACGAAACGCGTCAGCAGAAGAAAAAATGAAGACAGTATTCTTAGCATACTGCAAATTCTTATCTAGAATTATTATTAAGAAACTTAGTACTGAAAATAAAAAACTATTCAGAATATTGGAAATTAAATGTAAATCCTTTATTATTATTATTATTATTATTATTATAAAAAAACTAGTACCAAACCTCAAACTAAACGGACAAGGGACCTTTTCAACGCTGAAGAAAAACAGCTTGGTTGTCAGGAGCCAAAAATTTTTAACCAGCTTTCAAAGCACCTCAGAAAGTTGAAATCTTCAAAAGAAGGCTAGATGCCTGGCTTAGATACCTGGTACCAGATAAGCCGGGTGTATCTACAAGAGAGCACCTCGCAAGAGAGCAGCTCGCAACAAAGCAATTGCAAGAGAGCAACTCGCTCATCCACCAAGCCAGACCTAGAGGCGGGGCCACTAGCTTGACCTTCGTGTGAAGAGAAACGAACACACGGAACTGCTACGAGGTTAAGATATATATAAATATATATATATTATATATATATATATATATATATATATATATATATATATATATATATATGCCCTTTCAGAGGTCCAGAGAGGCCCATAGTTAAACCCAATTATTACGTTCACACTTTCACTGCAAAACATTATATTCAAAATGCCCTACTAGCCCCCCTCTGATAGGCCCTGTATATATATATAAAACGGGTGTGCCATAAAAAAGGGTACATTTTAAAAAGTCTATAAAATCAACATTTGTCATTTAATTTTAATAAAACTTCTACACAATAAAACATTTATATTTATCTATATGCAAACAAGTTTTCAGACTAAAATATCAAATAATTCAAATTCTATCAACATTTAACGAAAGAGTATGATTTTTCTACTTAACATGCAAAAATTATTAAACCTTTTTAATATTTTTTCTAAAAATAATTTTTAACGTAAAATTTACCTGAAATTATTAAAAAAATTGTTCGAAATGCTTTCCTTCCATTTCAATAACTTTTTTTATTCTTGGCCGGAATTCATCTGTGCCTCGATTTATTTGTTCCTGTGGAAGCTCTTCCATTTTTGAATGATGATCTCGCGTAAATGAGCAACATCTTTTATTCTAGTTCTGTGGACTCGCTCTGCTAAGTTCTCCCATATTCCAGCCAAGAATAAAAAAAGTTATTGAAATGGAAGGAAAGCATTTCGAACAATTTTTTTAATAATTTCAGGTAAATTTTACGTTAAAAATTATTTTTATAAAAAAATATTAAAAAGGTTTAATAATTTTTGCATGTTAAGTAGACAAATTATACTCTTTCGTTAAATGTTGAAAGAATTTGAATTATTTGATATTTTAGTCTGAAAACTTGTTTGCATATAGATAAATACATATGTTTTATTGTGTACAGGTTTTATTAAAATTAATGACAAATGTTGATTTTATAACCATTTTAAACTGTACCCTTTTTTATGGCACACCCGTTTTATATATATATATATATATATATATATATATATATATAGAGAGAGAGAGAGAGAGAGAGAGAGAGAGAGAGAGAGAGAAATAAATTAAATCACTTGTACAGAAATCAAATACGTTTCTCAGCCTTTTGATCTCTGCATTTCCTGATTACAAATGACATTAAAGGAAAGAGCAACCCAAAAAATTACCATATAGCGAGTAACATTTACGACATTTTCTCATTACCTTCAATAAAGAATGATAAATAATAAAGATGGTTTGTCATTTATCAAAAAAATTATATAATAAAAGCGTGTGGAGGTCATCATTGCGTACTCACAAATTTTGCGTTAATCAAAAATTTTAGTTCGAAAAAACAGAAAATGGTTGGCAGGATTAACTTCTTTTTTTATTTTTATTTTTATTGAAAAATATTTCATAATTATTTGTTTTCTTTTTCTTCTTCTTCTTCTTCTTCTTCTTCTTCTTCTTTGCGAGAGATGCATAATATTTTCCCGCATTATGTCACGTCCACAACAGTTTTTATATAAACTACTGTAATATACAGAGATAGTTTTGAATAAAAATACTCTCAAATTAACTATTCCTTTTGAAACAAATGAAGGTTTAATTAGTGACTTCATGAATTTAAACTCGAAAGATTCTCATTCTTTAATAGATATATCCTTCCATTTATTTGTAGATAAATGGGTACCCTGGATAGTCTAATGGTTAAGACGCTGGGCTGCTGATTGGGAGGGAGTGAGATAGAGTCCGGGCGAAGATTTGTAATTTCATACCTCCTCGGTGGGTCGTGGTTCTCATTCCATGTTAACCTATAGGTCAAAGGTAGGTAAACAAATTTTACATTCATCAGAATGAACAATTCGGACAGAAACAAAACACTAAACCATATATATATATATATATATATATATATATATATATGCTTTATCTTGTTTCACAAACCCGAAATTCAGTTAAATTGATTCGAACTGTTGGTCAATTGAATTTCTCGTTAATGAAGTGTCGGTCAATTATTTGAATTTCAGGAATCTGTTACCTGAATGTTACGCAGTCGAACGAATTACTGAGTTACCCTTAAAATAAAACTGTTCCGCGTAAAGAATTGCATGAAGAGTCCTTTATCCGAAGCGTTTTCATACAAACTAAAAAGTAATTTGTATGTTATCCTTTAGCACCGATTTTTATTAAAAATATTGTATGTAATTGAATGCACACACATATTTTATATATATATATATATAGACCCATATATATATATATATATATATATATATATATATATATATAACCTTGGTTTTGCTTCCGCCCGAATTGTTCATTCTGACGAAGGTCAAGCTTATCCCTTCACCTCAGACCTACAGTTTAACGTGGAATCCGAACCACGCCCCACCAGCAGCCCACCGTTTTACCACTAGACTACCCAGGGTACTCATTTATCTACCAACCAATTTCTTTATTGTGTGGAATGATGAACAGCTGGGTTTTGCTGTGCGACGCCTGCCGTCACCGGGTCTCGATCCTGAGGCCGATGGATTCGTAATTCGTAATCAGTGACTACACCACCACCGAGGCGGCTACCAATATATATATATATATATATATATATATATATATATATATCATTCAACTGCAAAGAACACGCAGTATAAATAACGTAAAGAACGACGCTTGTATAGGAGATATTCCGCGCAAGACGAGAGAGAGAACGAAACAAATGAAAAAATGAGGTAACCACCCGGGAATCGAACCCGAGATCTTCCGATTGCCGGTCATATGCGATACCATTACACCATGGGCCTCACTCTCGTCTTGCGCGGAATATCTCCTATACAAGCGTCGTTCTTTACGTTATTTATACTGCGTGTTCTTTGCAGTTGAATGTATATAATGTTACGGCATGCGGGAGGTGCCCCCTTGGGGCATTGTTTCTGCGAGTATGTAGAGGAATTACGGCATTTGGAAGAGTGAGGCCCATGGTGTAATGGTATCGCATCTGACCGGCAATCGGAAGATCCCGGGTTCGATTCCCGGGTGGTTACCTCATTTTTTCATTTGTTTCGTTCTCTCTCTCTCGTCTTGCGCGGAATATCTCCTATACAAGCGTCGTTCTTTACGATATATATATATATATATATATATGGTAGCGTTGGTTTTGCTTTCGCCAGAATTGTTCATTCTGACGAAGATCAAACTTGTTACTTTATCTTAGATCTATAGCTTGACGTTAAATCCGATCCATGACCCACCACAGATGGTCAGAAATTACAAAGCCCTCGCCCGGACCTTCCCATCAGCAACCCAGTGTCTTAACCACTTGGATATCCAGCAACCAGTTTCTTTGTACGAAGGGCTAAACAGTTGGGTGAGTTGAACGCCGCCTGCCACAACCGGGAATCAAACCCGGGACCGATGGATGATATATATGAGTACAAAAAATTAACACCAGTGAGAAATAATTACATGCAATTTAATTACTACAAGATTTCAAATATCAAACAAAAAATTAATCTCTCTCTCTCTCTCTCTCTCTCTCTCTCTCTCTCCAGCAGTTAGTCCCCCTCCAACAGCAGTTAGTCCCCCTCCAACAGCAGTTAGTCCTCCTTCCCCCTCCAACAGCAATTGGTTCAACTGCGTCGGGAAACGACTCAGGCCAGTTATGAAAAATCACAATTTAAAATCTCTCAAAACTGTGCTCTTCAATGCTAGGTCAATTAGAAACAAACTAATGGAATTTATAGCGCTTGTCAAAACTGAGAACCTTGATATCATAGGAATAACGGAATCCTGGATTCATTCTGAAACAAGGGATTTTGTAGGAGAATTTGAAATGGTAGGTTACAAAATGTTTCACAAAGATATGAACGGAAGGGAAGGCGGCGGTGTACTTTTGTATGGTAGGGACTTTCTGCACCCGGTAAACAGTAATATCTTATCTGCTCATGAAATGTTGGGAATTGATCTAAACCTAAATAATAAAGTAATGCATCTACTTCTAGTATATAGGCCACCTCACTACCTGTTGATAAGGATATAAACTTGTATAACCAATTAAGCAGAATAGTGAATAATAAGATCAGTTTGATTTTTGGTGATTTTAATTGTGGTAATATAAGTTGGGAAAACAAAACGGCTGAAGGGTAATAATAAAGTAGACCTCATATTCACGAACGAAGATGACCTAGTCTCTAACCTGACTATTGGTGAAAATTTGAGTAACAGCGATCATAATTTCATTTGGTTTGACCTCAGGGTCCCAGTTTATACACGCGAAAAGACTCGTGAAAGACTAGATTTCTCGAGAGCAAATTTTGAAAGCTTCCGAAGTAGTTTAAACACACTTGAAGTTCTAATAAGTGAGGATGTCAATGTCACCTGGAGCTCGTATAGGGATGAATTTAGAATATTACAGAACACTTTTATACCCACTAAAATAGTTTCCTTGTCAACAAAGTCGCCGAAATTGTTTAACAACGAAATTAGCAGTGCTATTAAGGGAAGAAATAGAGCCTACAAACTACTTAAGTCACATTTCAACCAGACTAATTCTACAGAAGCTAAGGCTAACAAAGACCCTAAGATCCACTCTAAGGCTAGCCCGAGAGAAAGGAAAGAGTAGGGGGTTAAGAGAAGAGAAGAGAATAAGGGTTTAAGTAAGGAGCAACACCTATCATTCGTGGGTTAACATTCATTCAGAAAAAGAGGAAAAAAGTCTCACCATCATCATCCGCCGGCCACTGCCGACAAGTCAGAAAAATAGGCGGAGAAAATAGGAGAGGGGTGAAAGATGAAAAGAAGTAAAATAAGAACGCTTACAAACCATGCAAACACAGTCTTAACTCACTGTCATACCATGCAAACTACAAACATGCAAGTAGAGTTACAGACATGCAGAGTAAGGAGATAAGAAAAAAAAAAAAAAAGTAGGTACAGTTAAACAAAAAGTGGGTTAGTTTACGCTACGAGCTACATCTACGTTCGTGTTAGTCTAATTTTTTTTTTTTTTTTTATTGCTGGCATCACACGCTGGCATGTCACAAGCTGGCACTCATCGTCAACAGACTCATCCTCGAGCACCACCACCAGAGCTCCTGTTGTTAACTTTCTTTTTTAATTTTAAACGTTAATATTTTTAAAATGTCTGTCAAGACGGTTCTTAAACATATTAACGCTGGTAGAATGAACGACTGACGCGGGAAGATTATTCCATTTATCAATTACTTTAAACGTAAAGAAGTTTTTAGCGATATTAGTAATGAAACGTCTGCCACGCAACTTAAATCCGTTATTGCGAGTATTACTATTATCGAAAGTGAACAATTTGTCAAAATTTACGTTATCGATGTTATTAACGATTTTGAAAACTTCAATAAGCTCCCCCCTTAATCTTCTAGTTTCGAGTGAATACAGGTCTAACTCTCTAATCCTATCTTCATAAGGCTTATTGCGCAATGACGGAATAAGTTTCGTGGCACGACGCTGAACCCTTTCTAACCTATCAATATCCTCACGCAAGTACGGGCACCAAAACTGAACGGCATATTCTAAATGAGGCCTGACTAGTGACTTGTAAAGGGGCAATATAATATCCTTCGATTTAAATTCGAAATTACGCGCTATGAAGCTTAACATCCTATTAGCTTTTGCGCAAGACTCCAGGCACTGGTTCCTAACCTTTAAATCTATGTAGGAGGGCTAAGTCCTTAATTAGATCAGCCAGACGTGATGAAGAAGCTAGAGTTGCCTCACTCTGTAAAGTTAACCCTAAAGAATTTTTTTGCCCATGTTAATAGCAGAAAGCCAATTAAATATTGTGTAGGTCCCCTAAAAGATAGAAATGGCGTGCTGAAATTCGGTGATAAAGATATAGCTAATACGTTAAACGAGTTCTTCGTTACAGTCTTCACGGAGGAAGACTCAACTGAAGTGCCAACTCCTCGAATTACATATGACGGTGACCATCCCTTAGAGACCATAAGTTTTACGAGAAATGAGGTACAGCAATTAATTGATAAGATGAATACGTATATAAAAGATAGAAGAAAGATTAAATGTAGCTCTCATGTTAAAAAAAATAACGGATTAATAATTTAAAAAATGTTATTTATACATATTTCACGAGTAACAGTAACAGCTTCAGTAACGTCTCAAGCGTCACAACTCGCTCACTGAACGCGACGTTACAAAGTTATCTACAGATGGTTGACAAAAAGTAAATAGACACCTTTGGTTTTTTTGCGGGGTTTTTTCCCCGTAGTATTTCATTTGATAATACAAGTCAATAAATAATAACAGATTTATCGAATAAATATATTTAGAATCGTGTCTGTTTTCCCAATTATGTAAAGGTGGCAAACATTCTGGAATTCCATTGCTGAGCTTTGCCATTTATTCTTGAGGACAATCATCGTGGTGTCTATTTACTTTTGTCAACCTTCTGTATATGTCCGTGGAGTATCTGCGGAAGAATGAACAAAAGTTTTAACAATTTTACAGACATAATCACTCTGACTTTTAACCATGCACTTGTTCAAAACAACATTTAAAGAATTAAGACTGAATGAACTATAGGCCTAACTTTAAGCCTCATCTTGATGAGAGTTATACTCGAAAAATACTTAAAAATAATTTACCAAATTGACAGTCACGTTTGATGCAGGAGCGAATTGTTTTCGCAACTTTCATTTGATTGCAACATGACAAGGAATAATCTGTTTTTTGGCATGTGACAAACCAGATTATTTTGATTTTCAAATTTAAAAGTTTTTCTTTTTGAAGCATTAAACTCATATATATATATACATATATATATATATCTTCTATCAGCGCTACACCAGGGTCTTAAACCTTAATTATACTCCAGGGTCTTAAACTTTAATCATACACCAGGGTCTTAAACCTTAATTAAGGCAAATCGGCTGAATATATTTTTAGGTTGAAAATAAAATTTTGTTATTTTAGTACTTCATTGGTTGTTCAACCTGTGAAAAGAAATGTCGGAAATTATTTTTTGTAAGGTGTAGCTGTGGAAATCTTCAAAAGAAAACAAGACACCAAGTTCAAAACAATTTCAGATGAGCCGAGTGTATCTGTCTATGTAAAGTGGAGGGGCAAGAAACTAACTCTCTACTTTACCAAATCAAATCCAAAGATGGGGCAACGACCCTGACCTCTGTGAAATGAGTAATCGTGCATCGCATGTTTCTCTCTCTCTCTCTCTCTCCTCTCTCTCTCTCTCTCTCTCTCTCTCTCTCTCTCTTACATATTATGCCCGTGGGTGGGAGGTTCCCCAGCCCTGATCTAAAAGAATAGTTTTACTTTATTAATCGACAGCGCCATTCATTATTAATAACTCATTTTAAAGTAAAACTCCATCTTCAAATACTTTTATCCTGGGATACAATCGAAGTTTGTGAAGTCGACTCTCGCCCGTTCTGTACAGTTTGTAGTTAAATGACTCCTCCCCAACAGTTTGTTAAGTCTCTTCAATTGGCTAGTTTTTATTATATAATTTAATTCAACCAATAAATTGACTAGTTGAACACGAAAAAATTTACGGAGAATTTAGG
Organism: Bathynomus jamesi; assembly: GCA_023014485.1. Classification (NCBI taxonomy): domain Eukaryota; kingdom Metazoa; phylum Arthropoda; class Malacostraca; order Isopoda; family Cirolanidae; genus Bathynomus; species Bathynomus jamesi. Next base: position 899,873 of record JAJOZX010000814.1, read on the forward strand.
GATGACGTTTTTCTGCAAACTAGTATGAATGACTAGGCACATTTAATTAGCCTCAGTCTTGAAATTAAGGTAAATAATTTCCATATTTGAAAAGTTTCATCTTTTGGAAAAAAAATGGATGATTTTTTCAGTTTACATCTCTTTTTGTGTTTTTGTGACCGATTAATTTTTGGTTGAGCGATACAAGTACCCAGACAACCCTGTTATGATTTTTTTTTTTATTGGGCAGACACCAAAGAGAATTTAACACACACACACCACACACACACACACATACATGTACACGTTCCCCATAAGCGAGATACTGACTTTTTTAAATCTCAATATCTTCAAAACTAACTGACTAAACCTAATTTAACCTAGCCTAAGCTTAGTGCCATCGAGCCGAGAAGAACGTGATAGGTGTTTCGGACGCAATTGGGGGCTCGAAGGGTGTCTTTTGTTAAATCATTAAATAGTGAGATACTTGCTAATTTAGCCTGACGAAACGTAACCAAACCTTAACTAACCTAACCTAGCGTAACCTAGCGTAACCTAACCAAACTTTAACTAACCTAATCAGAATCAACATATCTTTTTTCGCCGAAAGTAATATTTATACATTTTTTTTATATAAATGTTTTAAGTTCCGAGGTATCAAAAATGTTACCTCACAAAAAAAATTACCCAACTACATCTGCGAATTATCACACACTCGACCAGACTTATACCTAGTTGCTTACGCACGCGCGCGCGCGCGCACACACACACACACACACACACACACACAGGGTGTCCCATAAGTCCGGCATCATAGGAAAAATAATAAAAAAAGGCAAAGCAAAAGCTTTTATTTACAGAACGTGCTCAATATGGCCACCATTGTTTTCAATACACAAATTCAGACGTGATACCCAGTCAGCAAGCACACGGTGAGTGATGTCAGGAGTAATGGTGTTCCACGCCCCAATAATGCGCTGCCGCAAATGTTCAACACTCCTAATTTTCTTTGCGTATACCAGCGCTTTCAAGTGGCCCCAGAGATAAAAATCTAGTGGCGTGAGATCCGGGCTTCTAGCTGGCCATTCCACAGGCCCTCGACGTCCTATCCAATGACCAGGGAATTGTTGGTACAGGTATTCCCTTACTTGGGTGCTGTAATGTGCAGGAGCGCCGTCTTGCTGGAACCATGTTGGGAAATTTCCTTCTTCGTTCAAGACACTGGGAAATGCTTCTTCCTTGAGCATACGTAGGTAGGTGCCTCCAGTGACATGTTCATCGAAAAAGAGGGGGCCTATGATGCGATCCTTCCAAATGCCACACCATACCATCACCCGAGATGCACCTTGTTCCTTTGAAGAGGTATACCAGTGAGGGTTGTTTTGAGACCAGTAGCGGGTGTTCTGTCGACTTACCTCACCATTTCCATAAAAAACAGCCTCCTCATTGAACAGAATGGTGGACGGAAAATTGGCATCCCGAGCATATTGTTCCGTAGCCCATTCACAAAATTCCATCCGCCGGTCGGGATCATCTTCGCTTAATTTCTGTAGGATGTGAAGTTTATATGGATGCCATTTGTGAGCCTGAAGAATGCGATGGATGCTACTTTTCGACACTCCTTTCTCGGCGGACAATCGCCGAAGAGACTTATTGGGACTTCTGTTAAAATGAGCCAGGATAGCAGTCGCTGTATCATCGTCAGTGGACCTCCTTGAAGGTCCACTTCGTGGTTTATCTTCTATGGATCCTGTTTCCTTAAACTTTGCAACAAGTCTGCTAACACAACTCTGTGTTATTGGCTCGCGGTCTGGATGCAGTCTGTTAAATTCAGCAGCGGCCTCTCTTTGACTCCGATTTCCTATGAGTAGAATTATCTGGATTCGTTCTTTCTTGCTCACAGACATTATGGCCTGTAGAAAGAGAAAAATATGAAAATGAAAATGAAAAGGTTTATTGGCAGACTATAGTCCATATGACAAATATTATTAATACAATGACAGTTCATATACTAAGGATAGAAATATATACAATTGATTAGAAATAATACTGCACTGTCGAAGTTAAGTGGAGCTATAGACAGACGTTTTCGTACCAAGAAGTCCATAGCTTAGAGGATAAATGGCAGGACTCATGGATAGCTTGGATGATCGGGTTGGTTGATTTTTTAATTCTTTGCATTAGACTGTGTTGAGCACGTCTTGTTACCTCCGGGAAGCTCGGGACATTGCGGGTAGCAAACATTTGCGAAGCTGAGCATCTCGGGGTAATTTATGTAAGAGTCTAAAAGACCTGTTGTACAGCAAATTTAGGGTTCTGCCAGAACCTTTTTTATAATTCACCCAGAGTTGCAGACCGTATATATTACTGCAGAAAGTACGAAAGAGTGTGTCTTTAGCTTCACTTGTACAGAAACGAAAGTTCCTTATGGTCATATTCGCTTTAGCACACAGGCTTCGAGATTGTTTCCTTATATCCGAGTCATCACTCAAGGAGCTGGTAATAGTTTGACCCAAATAGGGTAAATACAAATCACCTGGTCCCGACTTATTTCTTCCAAGGGTATTAAAAGAGGTTGCCACAATGTTGTTGACGACTTAGTAACCATATTCAAACAATTAATTGAGTTAGGGAAAGTTCCAATCGACTGGAAGTTAGCAAATGTAACACCAATCTTTTAAAAGGGAGATAGGGAAAATCCTTGTAATTACCGCCCGATCAGTTTAACATCAGTTGTCGGCAAACTGTTGGAATCCATCATTACAAAAGGTATTGTGTATCACCTTGAATCTAGCAATCTAATTTTTTATTCTCAACATGGATTTAGGCAACATAGATCCTGTCTGACAAACCTGTTAGAGTTTTTCCATAATATGCATACACTATACGATGCAAGTAGGGCAATAGATATAGTGTATCTCGACTTTCAAAAAGCCTTTGACAAAGTCTCTCACTCAAGATTGATGGCTAAAATCAGAGGACTAGGAATTACCGGGCTCGTTTCCAACTGGATTGAGGATTGGTTACAAGCTGGAAAGCAGAGAGTGGTAATAAATGGAGTGGCTTCGGAGTGGGCGCCCGTCACCAGTGGTGTCCCACAGGGTTCCGTTCTGGGTCCTTTACTTTTTATCGTCTATATTAATGATATAGACGTCGGGCTTCTAAGTACAATCTCCAAATTTGCAGACGATACGAAGTTAGGAAGTAGTGTAGGTACTGAGGAGGGTGTAAGAACGTTTCAGAATGATCTTGACAGGTTGGGCGAATGGTCTGCTACTTGGCAGATGCCATTCAACTTGGACAAATGTAAGGTAATGCACATGGGTTATAAAACCCCGAAGACCGATTACTCTCTCTTGGGAAGGAACTTGACTGAGACCTATCTAGAGAAAGACTTAGGAGTCTATATCAGCAACGATCTGAAACCGTCGAAGCACTGTGCAGAAGTCGAAAAGAGGGCCTTAAAAATATTAGGTTATATTAAAAGACAGTTCCAGTTTCGGAACAAGGAGACTGTAATGTCTCTTTATAATTCACTAGTCAGACCTCAACTGAAATACTGTGCGCAGTTTTGATCTCCATCTCTCAGGAAGGATATAGAAAGGTTAGAAAGGATACAAGCAAGGGCTACAAAATTGATCCCTTCAATGAGAATGCAAAACTACCAACGGAGATTGGAGCGCCTAAATCTGTTTACCTTAAAGACGAGGAGGTTGCGCGGTCAGCTTATTCAAGTCTTCAAGATGCTCAATGGAATAGAGAGGGTAGATTACAGAAACTTAATCTCACTTAATGCCAATCCGACAAGAAATAATGGGTTTAAACTGGAACTAAAGACATTTCGGACCTTTGTCTGCGGCAACTTCTTTTCCTATAAAATAGTTAATATCTGGAACCAACTTCCCTCAGAAGTTGTTTTCAGTCAAAGTGCAAATGTGTTTAAAAATAGACTAGACAAAGTACTGAATACTCTCATAGTTTAAGACTAAAACAACATAACTCTGCAGGAGTTCGCTTGCACGGTGTCTCTGTGAGCATGCTCAATATAGAACTATTTATATATTCTCCACTTTCCTGTAAAATTTCCTTGGCTACTTTTCCAATGTCAAGGTATTTTCTTCAACCTTTTTCCGTACCTGCCTCTGGCAGGGACGGAGCGGAGGGCGGGTAGAGAGCCTTATGCTTTTCTATCGAGTTTTCTACTACTGCAGGATAATTGAAAGAAAAATAAACTTGTTTAATAACAGGAACCTTCCAGAGTGGACCAGAAGGTCTTTGAGGCTTCCTCTTGTCCTTGTAACTCCTTGTAACTATATATATATATATATATATTGCACAATGGCTCATACTCCACCGCACAACAGAGTTGTTGTTGTTGTTGTTGTTTGGCTCCGCACACGCACACACTCAAGTACGCACGCACGCACGCACGCACGCACGCACGCACGCACTCGTACGCAGGCAGATACGTAAGCTAAAATAAATAATTTAACAGAACGAGTAACTGTTTAGAATGAAATCGAACTTGTCCATCTTCAAACGATTTTAGAGATAAGGAATTTTTTTTTAATTTATATGTGAGCATTATTCATTTCTGTCTCACGCAACATGTCACAAACATACTCACTTCTTGCAGTTGCAATACCGACATTTATTTACTGAGACCGATAAATGTTTTATGCGAGACAGAGGTCCTTTCATAAAATTTTATTTTACTTGCTTTAAATTGTGACCGCTTTGATAACATTATAATTATATCAAGTTTAGCTCATGTTACGCTTTTATGAACACTAATTTATTTCTTTAAATGAATTATTTATACATATAATATCATAACATACTGTGTGTGTATATATATATACAGGGTGTCCCAAAAGTCTCCATACATAGGGAAAATTAGCACTTTTTAGCAAAATGTAACTTTATTTACAAAACATTCTCTACATGATTGCCATTTCTTTGTAAACACACACGGATGCGTCTCTCCCACTCATGGTGAACTCGTGTTAACACATTTGGTGTTATGGACGTAATGTACCAGGAAAAGATACAGAACATGGATCGCCTAAAGCAGTGGTCGGGGAACAGGGGTAAATTACCCAAATGGGGTAAATTTAAAACTTTTGGGGGTAATGCGTTCGGTATGAGAGACACTTTGTGCTGATATTTTTTTCATATATTTTTATTTTATTTTGTTACATAAATGTGGCGTTATTCTAAATTTTAGAATATTACGAATTTACGTCCTGATTACGTCCTCAAATATATTTTGGGGTAATACCCAAAAAAGTTCGCCGACCACTGACCTAAAGGAACGCATTCGAAGTGCAATTACGTCCATAACACCAAATGTGTTAACACGAGTTCACCATGAGTGGGAGAGACGCATCCGTGTGTGTTTACAAAGAAATGGCAATCATGTAGAGAATGTTTTGTAAATAAAGTTACATTTTGCTAAAAAGTGCTAATTTTCCCTATGTATGGAGACTTTTGGGACACCCTGTATATATAAATAATGGTGTTTCTCCTAAAAGCAAAACTTGGTAGACATTAAGATAAGGATTTCACTCTCATTTTCAAACACGGTGTGACCTCGTAGTCTTTGGATGGACTCATGCACAGCATGGTGCTTCTCTTAAACAGATTTTGTGCATGTTTGGTGAATCAAGTACAGTTCTGGGATCACCTGAAGATCAGGGCCCCCAGCCTTCGTTAGTTAGCCTTATAAGGCTAACTAACGAAATTATCACGACCTAACCTAACCAATCGTCAAGGGCGTATATACTGTATATATATATATATATATATATATATATATATTATATATATATATATATATATATATATATATATATATATTGTTATAATGACTACAAGATTTGGGTTAGATTCCCATGAAGTTAAAGGGGTGACTTAATTTCGCTTATTCTTCCCTGAGAAGCTAAAAACGAAAATTCAAACTTTATATTAGCTTTCCCTTCCTTGTTCATTAAGGAAGCAAGCAAGCAAGCAAGCAATGAAAGATTAGAAATGAAGATTTGTGATTTATCTTTTGGCGTTATAGAATAGAATTACCTTTTCATGACAAACCGGCATATACCAGTTATTCAAGCTAATCCTAATTCTAATCCTGACAGCCTAATCAGTTGTAGTAGTATAGTTACGTCTCCATATACTGTATACTGTACTTTGTGGTTGATCCACAGTACTTGCGGTTTGTCTGAAGCAGGGTTGCTCAATTTGTGATCCCCGGACCAGTGGTAGTGGTCTGTGAGAACCTCAGCAGGTGGTTCGCAAAACTATTCTAAAATTAAAAAAAAAAAACGCACATGTACAGTTTGTACATTCATTCATTTTACGAAGCGTTTTACCATTGTAAAAACAATATATTTACTATTTTTTCAGATCAGTGTTTTTTTTTCCTATAATTATTAAGACAAAGAAATTTAACGGGATTTCTCCAATATTTATTGTTTATCAGTGAGTTACCAGTTTTTATGTGCTAATGCGTCACTAGTAATCAACCGCGCCTTCTCAAACCAGTTTACCCTATACCAGCGTTTCCCACACTATGGGTAAATTATCCCATTGGGGTAACTTGGCTTTTTCAGTGGGTAATTTGGTACTCTGCAAGTTCTTCTAAAGTACAGAAAGTGCATAAATAAACGACATAGCAATACTGAGTCTTGCTTTACGTGGGGTGATGACGTAGGGTGGGGGTCATTATGAAGGTATCCATGTGAAAATGGAGTAATGACTCAAAAAGTTTGGGAACTACTGCCCTATACAGTAACATTTTAATTTGTACTATATATATATATATTAATGATGATTTTCTTATTATTTTAATGAATTATAGTATTCCAGAAATTGCAAATTGTAACTTTGAACCGGGATAAATGATGGCAGCCCTCAGTAGTGTGTCCGATCTTGCAGATTTCTTCAATTTTCATTGTACCAAAAAAGGTACATTCATATACATGGTATCAAAAGTAAACCTATAAAAATTGCCAATACATCCATTTTTATGTATTTAACCCATATTTAATATTCAAAATCAGTGGTTCTTAACCCCTGAGTTGCGGCCGAAAATTAGGCTGCCAAGCCATTTTGATTGGGTCATTAAATTGTCATTTAGCATTTATTTATGTTATCCCTAATCATTTTACCATTAATTATGTTATCTATTACGAGTGAACTATTTGAAGGCATGGATCACCCAGCTAGCCCCGCGACCAGAATTTGGGTTGCAGCCTAAAAGGGTTAAGAACCACTGTTCAAAATGTTTATTGAAGAACTACATCGCCACAAGATGGTCCTTGGTTTTCATTAAAAAAAAGTTAGATGGTCTTTGGATTAAAAAACCTTGAGAAACCTTCGTCTAAAGAACATGAAAACGACGTGAAATGATTGGATTTATGCACATTTTTACGTTATATCTGGTGATGCAAATTTGAGGAGTATCTTTTTAGTATTTAAGAAACTAAATAACACAGGAAGAAGGAAGTTAAAAGGAAGTTGTATAAGGAAGTTACGAGATGAGGAAGCTGTATTACCAAGTTATGACCGGTAAAATTAAGTCTAACGTTTACGGAGATAGACTTAGACCGACAAATGTAGACAGACAAACAGAGCCACAGACACTTTATAAACCCACACATAAAGACACATACAACAGAATATATATATACACACACAGTGTGTGTGTATATATATACAGGGTGTCCCATAATCCGGCATCATAGGAGAAATTCATATTTTTCTATTTCTACAAACCATAATTCGACACATGATATTCGACACATGATAGAAGAAATCATTGGTGAACACAGTGTAGTGATAGTTAATAACTAAACACGAAATCTCCGTATTATAACTCTTTTAAAGTAATAATTAAAGGTGTAAATGCGCATTTCAACCCGCATAATATGAGTCAATGGCCAGACGGTATTATTGTTAAGGAGTTTATTCACTTTTCCAGATTTGAAAACAGGCAAAATAATAATAATAATAATAATAATAATAATAGGCGCCCTAACGGTAATGCCTGAAAGTTGTACTGTGTATAATAATAATAATCTTACTAATAATAAATTTCCTATCAGTCATGGCGGATAACTTGTTGAAAATAGTCTCATATAATGTAAGGTCAGTGAGGAATTCAACTGTAGACGTTCATAAAATTTGCGACAGTGCAGATTTGATACTCTTGCAGGAGCACTGGCTACCTAAGCAAGAGCTAAAATTCCTCTCTACCATCCATGATGACTTTATGTACCATGCGTCATCAGCAGTAGACTTGTCAGATGAATTAATGTACGGTAGGCCTTTTGGTGGTGTTGCTTTCTTATTAAGGAAAAATTTGTCAAAACATATAAGATTTTTAACAAGCGATAACGTAAGGTTTTAGGCATTGAATTACAAGTGAACAATGATTGCATATTAATTGTAAACTGCTATTTACCATACAACAACGGCAGTAATCTAGATGAATACATTGATTTGCTGTACAAAATTAAGTCATTATCAGATAACCCCAAATATTCTCACTGTATAATAATGGGGGACTTTAACGCACATGTGAACTCGGAATTCTTTGGAGAATTGGGTAACATGTGCGAGTCGGCCAATTTAAGTATAAGTGATGTAGATGTATTAGGGGTAGCCAGTGGTAATTTTACATACGTTAGCGATATGAGTGGTACCACCAGGTGGATTGATCATTGTCTCACTAGTAATAATCTAAAGGATCGAATTGTTAGAGTTCATATTTTGCATGATTTCCTTCTTTCTGATCAGAGACCATTAGAAATATTAATTAACGTTACCAATTTATGCGCAACACGACTTAACAAGAACTCAATAGGTAAGAATAATCGCGTCGATTGGTCCAATGTTAATATGCAGCAAAGAATAGAATACAAAGACAGAACATGTCACCTCTTTAATAATTTAGAAATTTTGCATCTTGCCTGTAATAATCCTTGCTCAAATGATTCTCACTCTAAACTCATAGATAGGTATTATAGTAAGATAATATCCCTGTTAAGAGAAGCAGGAAGCCCCTTGATTAAATCTTACAACTATCATACTAAGGTTATTCCTGGATGGAATGATTTTATTGCCCCCCTGAAGAGGGAATCGAAAGACGCCTATGATTTGTGGTGCTTTCATGGTAGACCCAGATTAGGACCAGTATACATAAATATGTGTAGAAGTCGGGGTCAGTATAAGGCGGCCATAAGGCGATGTAAACAGGAAGAAGAGTCTATTCGAGCATCAAAAGCCTGTGAAGCTCGCATAAATAACGATAACAACAAATTTTGGAAATTTGTTAAGAATCAAACGGGTGTCAAAAATGTCCTCCCTCCGACAATCGATGGGGTGTCGGGGGAGGATGAAATTGCAAAGCTGTTGAAAAACCACTACTCTAACATTCTTAATAGTGTGAGTAGGGATAATCTTAAGATAGATTGCAGCGAAACGATTGTGGGAGGGACAAGGGAAAATATTTTGATATCATTTTCTGAAGTAAAGAGGTTAATTAAAGAGTTAAAGACTGGTTCTGCGTCAGGGGTAGATGACTTATCGAATGAGCACTTAAAATATGCAAATGACGTAGTATGTCTGCATATATCATTGCTCCTATCAGCCATGCTTGCTCATAGCTATATCCCTGCAGAGTTCATGAGGGTATATATCTTGCCCCTGGTCAAAAATAAGTACGGAGACATTCTGTCCAGCAATAATTACAGGCCTATTGCTGTCGCTTTCTGCTTCTCGAAACTACTAGAAAAACTCTTGTTACTCCGATTAAATGATTTCCTATGGACATCTCCTAATCAGTTTGGCTTTAAAAGGTCCCACTCAACTGACCTATGTATCTATGTACTTAAAGAAACAATATCTAAATACATTGACAGTAATTCAACCATTTATAGCTGTTTCCTTGATATAAGTAAGGCATATGATAGGGTGAACCACAATATTTTATTTTCAAAACTAGAAGACAGGAAGGTTCCCATGTACATATTAAATTTATTGAAATTTTGGTATTCCCACCAATCTTTCACTGTTAGGTGGGGCAATGTACTATCCGAGTGTTTTGGCTCCTCTTGCGGGGTGAGGCAAGGCTCCTTGCTTTCCCCTATGCTGTTTAATGTGTATATTGACGGATTAATTGCTTCACTTAATGAGGCAACAGTAGGATGTTGTATAGATAACACAAGGATAAATAACTTAGTTTATGCCGATGATATAGTGTTAATAAGTCCCTCTGTTAAAGGTCTGGATCGGCTACTAAATGTCTGCGAAGTGTATTCGCAGAAACATGATATTCTTTTTAATGTTACAAAAACTAAGGTTATGCAATTTCATCCTAAAAGCTGTAATCAGCCAGCTGATATAAGGTTTAAAATGAATGGTGAAGTAATTGAGGAAGTACAAGAGTTTAAGTATATATATATATATACAGTATATAAAAGAGGAAGTTTGTATATTTGTTTAGTTGTTCGCTATAGAAAACCAAATGGTTGAACTTACAAATTTTAAAATAACTTCATAATAACCAGTTTTTTACAAGGAATCTAATGGTGCTATTTATTTATTTATTTATTTATTTTATAAATAACGTAACCTAAATAACTTAACCTAACCAATCGTCAATGCCGTACAATATAAAGAATCCTCTTCTCTCAATAAAAATAAATAAATAAAAAAAAATTATTGTTTTTTATTTATTTCTTTAGGTTAATTGTACGCCCTTGACGATTGGTTAGGTTAAGTCGTAATAGTTTGGTTAAAGAGAAAATATTCGACCTTCAGCTGGGATATTTTGGAACTCGTGTGGGTTTTAGGTTACCCGGGCAACGCCGGGTAACCCGCTAGTAAATTAATAACTCCAGTTATGGTGCAAAATTTTTCCATTCATGATCCAATATTAATTTTAAGAGAGAAAAATCATAAGATTTATTGGCCAACTAATTGGCCAATAAATTATATTATAGTCAACTGTCCACATATATATATATATATATATATATATATATAACCTTTGGTTAGCTTCCGCCCGAATTGTTCATTCTGACGAAGGTCAAGCTTTTCACTTCACCTTAGACCTACAGTTTAACGTGGAATCCGAACCACGCCCCATCAGCATCCCAGCGTCTTAACCACTAGGCCACCTAGGGTACCCATTTATCTACCAACCACTTTCTTTATTGTGTGGAAGGATGAACAGCTGGGTTTTGCTGCGCGCCGGCTGCCGTCGGTCTCGAACCCCGGGCCGATGGATTCATAGTCAGCGACGCTAACCACTACACCACCGTGGTGTGTATACATATATATTACACTGGTATGCATATGAAATTTTTTTGTCTGCTGTGAGGGTTTTTTCAACTCATATTATATAATTCGACCATGCTGAATTCGAAAATGTCATTGGTTTTCCTCAATCAGGTAAGGTTTTTTCTCTATTGGCCATTTATTATAAGTCCAATTTTATCCCCAAATTTATTGATTTTTTTAGCTTAAACACTGTAGATACGAGTAATATTATAAGAACACTCGTGAAAAATGAAAACATTGTGTGAATAAATACTTTTATTCATACAATGAATATGGAAAAAAGTTTATTGAGGAAGGAAGGAAGGAATTTTTTTTGGCTTTCCGTCTGTGTTTTTCTTCGGGCACGTCTCGCTTCAAACACCAACAATAGTCCGCCAGCATATTGATATCCCAGTTTTTCTGGTACCTCTCTTCCATTATTTTGATATCTTGGTGAAATCGTTCACCCTGTTCCTCACTATAATCCCCGCAATTTTCAGGAAAATAGTCCAAGTGGGACCACAAAAAGTGCATTTTTATGGACATGCGCGACCCATGAGCTTTGAAAGCTTCCATCAAGTTTTCGACAACGGACTCGTATTCTGGACTTCAACGCTTGCCAAGAAAATCAGTGACAACTGATTTGAATGCCTGCCAGGCATTCTTCTCAGTTGGAGTCATTGCGTTTTCGAACTGAGTATCCTTGATCAAAGTTCGAATTTGAGGACCATCAAAAACCCCAGCATTTAGTTTAGCATCAGATATATGAGGAAATTTACTCTCGAGATATCGGAATGCTGAACCCTCCTTATTCATTGATTTGATGAAATTTTTCTTCAAGCCCAGCTTAATATGAAGTGGTGGGAGCAAAATTTTTGTTGGTGGTACAAGGGGCACTGAAACGACATTATGCGACCCAGGTTCAAAATTCTCTCTGGATGCCCATTCACGCTGTGCATAGTGCTTCTCATCCGCTCGGCTATCCCATTTGCAGAGGAAACATGGGTATTTCGTGTATCCCCCTTGCATTCCCAATACAAATGCCACAATCTGAAAAAAAATGAAAATATTTAAAGAATTTAGAGAATTTGTTCTATCAGATAAAAAAATCTATGCATTGGACTGTATCACTTCTGTGGGGAAGTTAAGTGTTCTTATACGCTCTCAAATAACCTTTGGAAAAACAACATAGTCAATAGCAATAGTTTACTTATGATATTAGTATTACCTTCAAATCTCCACAGATCCTCCAGTTATGTTGGTCGTATACGAGAGCATCCCGTAAAATGTTCATGTTATCGTAGCTCTCAGTAAGTTGTACGGAATGTGCTACAGGGACTGATGCAACCCTATTCCCAATGTTGAGAAGTACTGCTTTCAAACTTCGTTTAGACGAGTCTATAAATAGCCTCCATTCTGATGCGTTATATGGCAGGCCCAAGGATTCGATTAGCCCCTCAACATTGCAGCAGTACACTAAGGAAGAGGTATTTTCGTGCACTGCAAAAAACTTGCGGAATTCTTCCTCTCGTTTCCTATACCAGGAGAATGTTGTTCCCGGAGCCAGCAAGTTGTCCTCTCGAAGTCGTGAGCCCAAGATCTCGGCAGCTAATTTGGAAAGTCCTAAATCCCTGGTAAGATCATTAAGTTTGGCCTGGTTGAGAGGCCTCGGCTCATTTGAAGCGGTATTTTGAGGTATATACGACTGGGACTGGTCATTGGCATTGGTCATTGATTCATCATCAGAATCATCGAAGTCCAGGGTTTGAGTTGGGTCGGGTATTGGAATTCTAGGACCATGGGGTACAGGTCTCATAGCAGAAGGAATGTCAGGGTATACAACAATGTGTTTATTCTTCTTGTTAACTCCTGAAAATAGAAACACAGAAACATGGATATAAACTTGCATATGAAATAGAAGAAGCATTCAGACAGTGGCGGCTCGTGAGGGAAGGCTGCGGTCTGAATGCTTCTTCTATTTCATATGCAAGTTTATATCCATGTTTCTGTGTTTCTATTTTCAGGAGTTAACAAGAAGAAAAACACATTGTTGTATACCCTGACATTCCTTCTGCTATGAGACCTGTACCCCATGGTCCTAGAATTCCAATACCCGACCCAACTCAAACCTGGACTTCGATGATTCTGATGATGAATCAATGACCAATGCCAATGACCAGTCCCAGTCGTCAGTCGATATACCTCAAAATACCGCTTCAAATGAGCCGAGGCCTCTCAACCAGGCCAAACTTAATGATCTTACCAGGGATTTAGGACTTTCCAAATTAGCTGCCGAGATCTTGGGCTCACGACTTCGAGAGGACAACTTGCTGGCTCCGGGAAAACATTCTCCTGGTATAGGAAACGAGAGGAAGAATTCCGCAAGTTTTTTGCAGTGCACGAAAATACCTCTTCCTTAGTGTACTGCTGCAATGTTGAGGGGCTAATCGAATCCTTGGGCCTGCCATATAACGCATCAGAATGGAGGCTATTTATAGACTCGTCTAAACGAAGTTTGAAAGCAGTACTTCTCAACATTGGGAATAGGGTTGCATCAGTCCCTGTAGCACATTCCGTACAACTTACTGAGAGCTACGATAACATGAACATTTTACGGGATGCTCTCGTATACGACCAACATAACTGGAGGATCTGTGGAGATTTTGAAGGTAAATACTAATATCATAAGTAAACTATTGCTATTGACTATGTTGTTTTCCAAAGGTTATTTGAGAGCGTATAAGAACACTTAACTTCCCCACAGAAGTGATACAGTCCAATGCATAGATTTTTTTATCTGATAGAACAAATTCTCTAAATTCTTTAAAATATTTTCATTTTTTTTCAGATTGTGGCATTTGTATTGGGAATGCAAGGGGATACACGAAATACCCATGTTTCCTCTGCAAATGGGATAGCCGAGCGGATGAAGAAGCACTATGCACAGCGTGAATGGGCATCCAGAGAGAATTTTGAACCTGGGTCGCATAATGTCGTTTCAGTGCCCCCTTGTACCACCAACAAAAATTTTGCTCCCACCACTTCATATTAAGCTGGGCTTGAAGAAAAATTTCATCAAATCAATGAATAAGGAGGGTTCAGCATTCCGATATCTCGAGAGTAAATTTCCTCATATATCTGATGCTAAACTAAATGCGGGTTTTTGATGGTCCTCAAATTTCGAACTTTGATCAAGGATACTCAGTTCGAAACGCAATGACCCAACTGAGAATGCCTGGCAGGCATTCAAATCAGTTGTCACTGATTTTCTTGGCAAGCGTTGAAGTCCAGAATACGAGTCCGTTGTCGAAAACTTGATGGAAGCTTTCAAAGCTCATGGGTCGCGCATGTCCATAAAAATGCACTTTTGTGGTCCCACTTGGACTATTTTCCTGAAAATTGCGGGGATTATAGTGAGGAACAGGGTGAACGATTTCACCAAGATATCAAAATAATGGAAGAGAGGTACCAGAAAACTGGGATATCAATATGCTGGCGGACTATTGTTGGTGTTTGAAGCGAGACGTGCCGAAGAAAAACACAGACGGAAAGCCAAAAAAATTCCTTCCTTCCTTCCTCAATAAACTTTTTTCCATATTCATTGTATGAATAAAAGTATTTATTCACACAATGTTTTCATTTTTTCACGAGTGTTCTTATAATATTACTCGTATCTACAGTGTTTAAGCTAAAAAAATCAATAAATTTGGGGATAAAATTGGACTTATAATAAATGGCCAATAGAGAAAACCTTACCTGATTGAGGAAAACCAATGACATTTTCGAATTCAGCATGGTCGAATTATATAATATGAGTTGAAAAAACCCTCACAGCAGACAAAAAAATTTCATATGCATACCAGTGTAATATATATGTATACACACCACGGTGGTGTAGTGGTTAGCGTCGCTGACTATGAATCCATCGGCCCGGGGTTCGAGACCGACGGCAGCCGGCGCGCAGCAAAACCCAGCTGTTCATCCTTCCACACAATAAAGAAAGTGGTTGGTAGATAAATGGGTACCCTAGGTGGCCTAGTGGTTAAGACGCTGGGATGCTGATGGGGCGTGGTTCGGATTCCACGTTAAACTGTAGGTCTAAGGTGAAGTGAAAAGCTTGACCTTCGTCAGAATCCTCCACAGATCCTCCAGTTATGTTGGTCGTATACGAGAGCATCCCGTAAAATGTTCATGTTATCGTAGCTCTCAGTAAGTTGTACGGAATGTGCTACAGGGACTGATGCAACCCTATTCCCAATGTTGAGAAGTACTGCTTTCAAACTTCGTTTAGACGAGTCTATAAATAGCCTCCATTCTGATGCGTTATATGGCAGGCCCAAGGATTCGATTAGCCCCTCAACATTGCAGCAGTACACTAAGGAAGAGGTATTTTCGTGCACTGCAAAAAACTTGCGGAATTCTTCCTCTCGTTTCCTATACCAGGAGAATGTTGTTCCCGGAGCCAGCAAGTTGTCCTCTCGAAGTCGTGAGCCCAAGATCTCGGCAGCTAATTTGGAAAGTCCTAAATCCCTGGTAAGATCATTAAGTTTGGCCTGGTTGAGAGGCCTCGGCTCATTTGAAGCGGTATTTTGAGGTATATACGACTGGGACTGGTCATTGGCATTGGTCATTGATTCATCATCAGAATCATCGAAGTCCAGGGTTTGAGTTGGGTCGGGTATTGGAATTCTAGGACCATGGGGTACAGGTCTCATAGCAGAAGGAATGTCAGGGTATACAACAATGTGTTTATTCTTCTTGTTAACTCCTGAAAATAGAAACACAGAAACATGGATATAAACTTGCATATGAAATAGAAGAAGCATTCAGACAGTGGCGGCTCGTGAGGGAAGGCTGCGGTCTGTAAGATATGAAATAGGTCGATGGAGTCTGTATATTTTCTTTCTTTTTCATTCATATTGTCCCTTCGGGACAATATGAATGAAAAAGAAAGAAAATATACAATCATTGTATATGTAAATGTAACTTGTATAACAATATGTATGTGTAAATGTATTTTCTATAACAATATGTATATGTAAATGTATGATTACCATTATGGTGAATATTATGCTATATATGGTGAATATTACATTATGGTGAATATTATGTCAAGTTTCATACGAGGATTTCAAAATATTTAAGAAAAATAAATTTATAAGCCCACCTTGGAGGTTTGTCATGCAGAAATAGCAATCTGTCACGTGATCCTTTCCTTCTCTCCAAATCATGGGAATTCCAAAAGGCAAAGATTTCGCTCTGCCTTTGCTCCATCTTCTCAAATTTTCAATGCACGTCTTGCAGCACATATGAGGGGCGAAATTTTTGTCCTGGTCCCCTAGCTTAATTCCAAAGTATGCTCTATACATTGTCTTCACAAATTTAGTGATTTGGGACTGGTTATTTGGCATGGTAACCGTCCCACATATGTAGCAGAATCTATTGGGATCATTTTTACACGCTCTATTCATTATGAAATATTTTATCTATATGCCTGAAAAGTTAAAAAGATATTATACAAGTGAAACAAGTGATCATAGATGTTACTGTTCCAATTCCGCTTTGACAAAATCACGAAAAATTCTATTTTACTTATGAGGCCATAGCCGGATAACCTGAGCTGATTGAGAAAAACGGATTGCAGATTCGAAATCAGCAGGAAAAACTCTATAAGAATCACGTACAAAACCCTTGACAGCAAAATTGATGCATACCAGTGTATATATATATATATATATATATATATATACACACACACACACACACACATACAACCTTACCTTACCTTACAACCTTACAAAGGTTCCGCGCGATGATTTCTCATTTCGCGAAGGTCAAGCAGCTTGTCGCCCCTCCTCTCGAGTTGGCCTGGTGAAGTAGTGAGTTGGATTCTTGCGCTCTCGACCTCACATAGCCAGGTACGCCCGGCTCATCGGGGATTGTTCTGAGCCAGGCGTCTAGTCTTCTTTTGAAGATTTCCACTGCAACTCCCTTCGTGTTTCTTAGGTCTTTGGGCAACTGATTAAACAGTTTTGGTCCTCTCACTACAAAACTATTTTCTTTCAGGGTTAAGGATGTTCCCTATATATATACATATATATACACACACACATACATACATATATATCGGAAGATCCCGGGTTCGATTTCCAGGTGGTTACCTCATTTTTTCATTTGTTCCGTTTTCTCTCTCTCGTCTTGCGCGGAATATCTCCTATACAAGCGTCGTTCTTTACGTTATTTATACTGCGTGTTCTTTGCAGTTGAATGTATATAATGTTACGGCATGCGGAAGGTGCCCCCTTGGGGCATTGGTTTCTGCGAGTATGTAGAAGAATTACGGCATTTGGAAGAGTGAGGTCCATGGTGTAATGGTATCGCGTCTGACCGGCAATCGGAAGATCCCGGGTTCGATTCCCAGGTGGTTACCTCATTTTTTCATTTGTTCCGTTTTCTCTCTCTCGTCTTGCGCGGAATATCTCCTATACAAGCGTCGTTCTTTACGTTATTTATACTGCGTGTTCTTTGCAGTTGAATGTGTGTATATATATATATATATATTATATATATTAGGGTAGCCCACTTTTCAATTTTTTTTTTAAAGTATAGGTGATCGTGGTTTTTCCCATTATTTGGCACTATACTAGCACATTGGTACCATTTTTACAAAAATTGATCAATATTTAGGGGTCTCGCATCGACCTTGAAATTACTAGTTTTTTTTTAAAATGCGTACTTTTTAACTTTTTACTGAATCAATATAAATCATTAAGTAGGGATGTTTTCTGAATCCTCTTGATGAGAGAAGTCGTTTGGTGTGCCTGCCAATGTCATACGACTAACGGTTTAAAGGTTGTGCCTGTATACAGGTAATACCAATGTGCTAGTATAGTGCCAAATAATGGGAAAAACCACGATCACCTATACTTTTCAAAAAAATGAGTCACCATACCCGGGCGGAATGTATAATGTATATAGGTAATTAGAAAATGCACTATGCCTGTGCCAGGTACCTAACCTATTTCTATTTTTGCAGATCATAACATTTTGAAATTCTGTCTGAGTTCCTCATCCTTTGTCATGGACAAATCGATGGCAACCATAACTGGAAGAACTCTTGAAGCTACAAATAGAGAGTCATCAAAAGGAAAGGCGAAAATAACATCGCTACCTTCTCTAAGATCGGCCTCGGAAATTTTTTTAGTTGACCAACAGTCAACTTCCATCAGTGGTAGCAAATTGCCAACAACACGGCAGGTTTTGCAATACTTCTTCAGTGTTATCCAGTACACTGCTAACAGGAAAGACGCATTCAAAGAAACCGTAAACAACGTCTTAAAGTTTTGGAACATGGCCCGCATTAAAACAATCACAAAGCTCAACTGCGAACGGAAGCTAGAGGCATTGTGGAAAGAGTGGCACTTACTCCAAAAGAGCAGAAAACGAGAAACTGACGCCGGAGGAAAACGGCAGAAGTTTTCGGACAGTGTGGACAAGCTGTGGGATATCGGAGCATCTGACGCTGTCGAAGATAT
The DNA here is from genome assembly GCA_023014485.1 of Bathynomus jamesi. Classification (NCBI taxonomy): domain Eukaryota; kingdom Metazoa; phylum Arthropoda; class Malacostraca; order Isopoda; family Cirolanidae; genus Bathynomus; species Bathynomus jamesi. The sequence continues at coordinate 918,712 of JAJOZX010000814.1, forward strand.
AAAGAAGAATCGACTGCTGTCTGACAAGGACAAGAAAGAAGACATTGACTTCTACCTCGATCAACGTGGTCCTCGGGTGGCAACGATGAGCGGGAACGATAAAATTTTCGCTGTAGAAAGAAAGCTACAGGAAGGAAGAAAACGTCCTCGCCAGGAGCCGCAAACCTCAAAGTGTGCATACGAAACCGGAGATGAAGCCAGGCCATGGAGAAGGAGCCTACCACCACGCAAGATGGATGGCTAAAGTTAGTATTTTCAAACAAAAATAATCTAGAGATAAGTTTAAATGTTATTCAAAGATAAACATTTCATTATAACGCAAACAAAGTAATTGGTAACAATAAACCTGTCTTACTTACAATGGTGCCTATTCTGTTTCAGGTCATCTATTACACAAAACTGCTGATGTTCAGTAGGCAGCTGGAGCTCGACGCCGAGCTGGTCGACAAACTGCACAGGATCGTGGTGTTCTGATGCGCCGTTGAATGACCTGAAACTATACCAGCGTTTTCTGAGGTATAGGGCAGTGGACCGCGAGGTGGCAGAAGCGTCACTGGCAGTGATGAGGCGACACTTCTGGTATCTGAGGCCTCAGACCGTCATCTTCGCTCTATGCAGCAACAAGGTGGATGGCACTGTGAAGCAACAGATGGCAGAGAAGCTGTCCCACCTCCCTGTACCCAAAGACTTCACATACGAGAACGTCTCAGTCGACGAGATGACGCTACTCCCCGACCTGATCGACGAGTCCTCCTGGTTCTTATTTGCAGGTCTGAAGATGTATGGGTCTTCGTGGCTCACCCTGCCAACTGATAAGTGGGACGAGAACGAGGACTTTTGTCGTCTGAAGGATGTGATCTCTAATCTCCAGGTCACCAATGACGTCGCTGAAAGAGGAGTCCAACTGATACAAGACTATGCGAACACGGTCACAAAGGACGAGGCACAGCTGCAGGATCTTCTGCAAGTGGTGGAAAAGAACCGGACAGAGCTTGGCGACTTCAAAAAGTCATCACTCGCCACGATGACATAGCACAGAGGGACAACGTTGCAGCCAGTGACGTGTGATAGTGGTCAATACAATGCAAAAGTGATTGTTTAAGTTATTGTTTCTTTCTTCTTTATTTGTCTGCTATTTGCTGATTTTTTTGAAAAGTATAGGTGATCGTGGTTTTTCCCATTATTTGGCACTATACTAGCACATTGGTATTACCTGTATACAGGCACAACTTTTAAACCGTTAGTCGTATGACATTGGAAGGCACACCAAACGACTTCTCTCATCAAGAGGATTCAGAAGACATCCCTACTTAATGATTTATCTTGATTCAGTAAAAAGTTAAAAAGTATGCATTTTTTTAAAAAAACTCGTAATTTCAAGGTCGATGCGAGACTCCTAAATATTGATCAATTTTTGTAAAAATGGTACCAATGTGCTAGTATAGTGCCAAATAATGGGAAAAACTACGATAACCTATGCCAATCAAGCCTACCTTTTTTTTCTAGTGGGGATCCCCACAAATAACAAAACTCTAAAGTTTCAGCAAAATTGGACTTTATTTACCTGTGGCTGGGACAATTATGTGCTTTTTGGGGTCTACGCGTAGACCCCATTTAGTGAAATCGATCATAGCTCGAGAACCATTGCACCTAGGAAGGTAATTGTGGGTGCAAAATGACCGGAAACATCAAGCACCTAGGAAGGTAATTGTGGGTGCAAAATGACCGGAAACATCAAGTTTATATACGATATTTGGACAAACATATGGTCTAGGGGGCTTACTTTTCGAGTTATAGCAAAAAAAACCATTGTACCATCATTGCATGTCAACTTGCGAACATTCACTTCCCAAAAAATCAATAAAAACAGTTCTACACTATGTAGTACGGTACACGGTAAATATTCCATTTTACTCCCAGTCTGGTTTTATAATGAGAGCAAACTTTTCTGGTCAATTTTGAGGTGCTTTGCACGAATCTGCCATTGGTTTCCTGTACAAATGCGTAGTTTTTGAGGTATCGTAACATAAAGATATAGGATATGTCCATGTTACGAGATCTCGTAAATGACGCATTACTACAGGAAACGTGCAAAACATCTCAAAATTAACCAGAAAAGTTTGCTCTCGTCATTTTCGTTTAAACTAACGAAAATATCACGACTTAACCTAACCAATCATCAAGGGCGTACAGTTGACCTAACCGGGCATTCAATTAACCTAACCGAGCATTCAATTAACCTAACCGAGCATTCAATTAACCTAACCAGGCATTCAGTTGACCTAAGCAGGCATTCAGTTGACCTAACCGGGCATTCAGTTGACCTAACCGGGCATTCAGTTGACCTAACCGGGCATTCAATTAACCTAACAGGTTAATAATGGTTATTTCACCTAAATATCTTCTGATCTTTTCGTATTAGCCACTCACTGTCGCATTTCGGGCAAGTTAAGGATGAGAGAATAACGCCGTAATTGATAAAAACATCCAATGCTTTGTCTTCATCTAGGGCACATGACGAATCAAGTTCTCAAAGTCGAAATCACACGAGTGGCACGTCATAATTCTATCACAAACACCACCAAACTGAATCCAATAAGAAAAAATAGCCAGAACAGAAAACAACAAACTAATTAAGTCGCAGAGTAGCCAAAAAATAGCCCAATCAGGAAAAATATTTTATGAAAAAAAGTACATTATCTCAAAACAGGAAATATATTTTATTAAAAAATGTACATTTGAACAAATTTGCACAACATAAGATATATTTTTTTAGTCAGTTTTTAATGACAATTCAGTATATAGTACTTGTTCAACTGCTTGTGACTGGGAGTAAAATCGAATATTAATTGGTATACAAAAAAATCACAAACTCAAGAACCACATTTCTTGAGTATTGTGCCGTTTTCTCTGGTCTGGGACTCTCTTCCTGTCATTTTCTGCGACCTGTAGCACATTCTGATACCTGTCCTCAATCTTTGCTGCAGACAGAAAGTCGCTCCCAAGTTTAACCCCTCTCTCCACGCTATCATTCACTACTTTGAGGTTTCCAATCACTTTTAGAGCAACTTGGTGTGATGGATGCTCAGACCACTGGTGGAGAGGCAGGTCCAAAAATAATGCGTCCAGTCCAAGCAGATTGAAAAAACCCACGAGTCGGACCCTGCGTACTCAGCCAGCTGTAATGGCGCCGAAGTTACAGGAGGGAATTTGGGCTTTCCGTAGCCCATTCCAAACCGTTTCATGAAGTGTCTGTTGGTCCTGTTGATGTTCTCACTTGGAGCTTCAGTAGCTCTCATTCTGCTCACTATCTCAGTCTTCACTGAGTCTGAGACTCTGTGGGAGAAAAGTGCCAGAGGCACCAATTCCTCTGTGAGATACTACAGATGGTTTTTTATGGCCTTGGTACTTGACCGTTGTATCTCTTTGTCAGGATACCTCATGATTTTCTGCAGGAGATTGAGGTCATTGACTGGTGCGTTGCTTGGTGAGGGGCATTCCATCCACCAAGGAATGTATACGAGCAGTACAAACTTCACAAACCTCACCAATTTGTCAACTTGTCCTGATGCAAAGACTGTCCCTTTGGGGAGCTCTCTCTCTCGATCTTCTTGGAGAGAAAAACCATTTTAATGATATAAAGGAGCTTCGCCATCCATCTGGCTTTGTGGAGAGCACCAGGACTTTCAAATACGAAGCCACTAGTGTTCCTTGACAGAGTGAGGGAGGCAAGGATGAGAAGCTCTTTGTAGTCTCTCCTGTAGCACAAATTGTCACTTGATAGCATCGATGATATGGCATCGGCTATTTTTGAGGGATTCTCCTCAAAATCCAGAAAGACAACATCTGATAGATATTTGGATGTGAGTGATCCATAGTTATCCCTGAACCTTTTGAAGAGCTGAATGTCGGGGCTGTTTGAAGTTTCGATTTGCAAACCATCCTAAACATGTGACAGGACGACTTCCTCAACGTGATGACGACAAGCCAACCACAGCAACTCCCGATCTAACCTTGTCTGAACAGTAGGGTGTACCATTTTTGGGTCATTTTCAAAAAGTCAAGGTCCAGGAGTCTAATGTTGTGCCAAATGATGTCCTAAACACGAATTTTACAGGCATTTTCTAATCCGACAAATTTTTAATCCCCCCCACCCCTCCTTGAAATTTTGCGCATCCCCTTTTCCTAAAAACCCCATATATCTCAAACACTATCAACTTTATCGAAAAATGTTACAGAATAAAAATGATTTAGAATCAAAAGTTCTATTAGAAAAGTTCATCAAAATAGAAATTTACTTAATTTTGAAAATTTTAATTTATTTTTTTAAAATTTAAATTAAAAAGTTTTTTTGCTTGCAGTGCCTTCTTCTTAAATAAGGTGTTACCGCCACCTTTGAAGCATCACCCAATGCAGCTTCGCGGCGATGGGCTTTGTATTTGCTAGTTATAATGCAAATCATAATTAGTTTTTATTATAACTAGCCTATACAAAGTGAGGACAACCTCAAAACTATATATATATAAAATAAAGCTAAAAATTAACACTTTATCTATAGTTGTGAGGTCCCATCGTTTTTTTTCCCCTTTATTCAACACTTTCCTCAAAAAAATAAAAAGAAACAAGTTTCCTAATTAGAAATCATTGATATAAGAGCTTTTTAAACATAAAAATAAGAAAAGACAATTTATGGTATATTTAATAACAAAAAAAAATCAGCCTCTTCTAAATTAAAACAATCTCTGCAAATAAAAATACCTAATCTATCTGTTAATGAACTATTCTTTACTGAGTTTCATTCTTTTAAGAGTCTCTTTAATAGGATCAGGAATTAGTCTTCTATTCTCTTCCACAATTTGCAAAAGACCTTGAAATTCTTCTTCATTTTGACATTTGTCATGAAAGTCTTGAACCAGCTTGATTCCTCTTTCAGCGGTATCATTGACTACTCTAATAGATGAAAGAATGTTTTTTAGTTTGTTGTAGTCATCGACCTCTTCCCATGTTGATGCTGGTTTCTTTATCCATGAGTCTGGTTTTGACCCACAGCATTGAAATAAATGCCATGAAATTGGACCTACTAGCTGATGAAGCTTTGTCTTCCTTTAAAATGGGGAAAACAGGTTGCCCACATACATAATTTTCTGGAACTGGATATTTGTTTAAGGATTTTGCGATCTTATCTTTTTCATCATTACTTAGCGATCCAAAGAAATTCAAAGGGACCACTTCCTCCGTCAAATACCAGTAATGATTGGCAAAAGATTTCAAAGCAGCATTTGCAACTTCCCTATCTTCCTTCTTGTAATTCACCAAATCATGATAAAACTTCAGATCATTAGCTGGACTATCTAGTGAATTAGAACATAAAAGCCAGTATTTTCCATAAATTAATGCATTAAATAGACACATTCTCTTTAATTTCTTAATCAATGATTCATCATATGATGCTTGGTGGGCAAAAGCATACATTTTATTTGTATACAAAATCATTGCCATCCACCTGGCACGGTGCATTGCACCAGGTTTCCGCCAATGACTGTTTTCTCTGGAAACCTCTCCTGAAAGCATTAAAGTTGTTTCAGCAACTTCCTTATAGTCATCACGTGGAAAGCAGTCAGATTTTCTTAAACATTGGGTCATAAATTCTACACATTCTTCCTTTAGGCCTCTTTGATACCTTGATTTAACATCAAGAACATTGTATGTAGATTTCGTATTAATTTTCTTCCATTTAGACTCGCGAAATTCTTTGAATAACTCAAACTCAGGAGATTTACTTGGGCCAAAATGGTTTCATACACAGCACACAAAACACTTTCAGCCACATGATGGCGGCATGCTAACCAAATCAATTTCTTTTGCAAAAGTTCTTCAAGTAACTTACAGGAACCTTTCATCCATCCTGAATTGGATGCAGTGGTATCAAATGATACTCCAAAGACATTTTGCTTCAAGTTCCATTTTTCAATACTTTGAAATACAGAAGTGGCTTGAGACAATCCAGTGGAATCATCTATTATAGAAACTGATAAAAGTTTTTCTACATTTGGGTATCCAGTAACAAGTATTGTAAGGCGGTCTTCTTGTTCTGAACATGATTTAGTAAGCAGCTTGCTATCCCAATGTACTAGGCAGTGATCAGGAGGAGTAAAATCCTTGATGCAAGTTTCATATTTTCGTTTTCTTGTCTTTCGAGCGGCTCTTGCAGATGTGGTCCTGGAGAGGGAGAGTTTTTCAATATCCTTGCCACACCTAATGGCTACTGCAGCAGCAAAAACAGTCCGTTGTCCAATAGAGAGATTAAGTCTGTCTGCAGTGGAGGAAACCAATGGCGAGGCAAGAATATTTTTGGGGCTGGAAGCATTTGAAGGTCCTGCTGTAGGTTCTGTCGGAAACTCTTCATAGCTGTCTGTCTCAGAACTGGTCGTGCTAGAAAGAAGGGTCTCTGATGTTCTGGCTGTAGCACTCACTTGCTTCACTGATTTATGTTTCTCTTTGCGTTTCTTCTCTTTCTCTAATCTAATGTACTTGCGCTGTACTTTTGATGCATAATCTGCATCCAGCAAACCTAAACATGTTTCTCGTTTTGTTCTTTGATCTTCTAAGAATGAAATATCATATGCTTTCTGAGGCTCAGTTCTCATGCGGTCTTTTTGGATTAATTCAACGGCATTTTGAGAAGAGATGTCAAAAAGGGAATCCATAATTTTCATGAAATTAGAGAGTTCATTTTCAAAGCTTGCTCTTTTTTTGTGCTTGATTAAATTATTATGCATTTCTTCTAGATTTAACAGCATCTTCCTGCCTTTAGGGTTTTTACTAATATCTGTAGTAGGAATGCATGCTTTTTGCCATATTATTAGTAGCTTCTGTAGAACTTCATTAAGAGTAGAATCTTTTGTAACTTTTGGACCCTTATACTGCATTCTCCGTAAATAAATAAAATGGCTTAGAACATCTTTATTGGATGGTAAAACAATTTTAGATGAACTCATAATATCAGCCTGCAAGCGACCAAGAATAAAGTCATGCTGTTTTGTAGCTGTTTGACTCATTTTTTATTTATTTTTCAAATAAAGCAATCTGAAAAGAAACAATAAGAGTAAAAACAATGCTTGTTTATTAAAATTCAATGTAAAAAAGGATTTTTAAATTTGGATTATACTCACAATATACTCATAAATAATGTAACTTAAGCACCTTATTTTATATTAATACAATAAGGTGCTCTTGGACAAAAGAAAATGAAAATTTTCAAAATTACGTAAATTTCTATCTTAATGAACTTTTCTAATAGAACGTTTGATTCTAAATCATTTTTATTCTATAACATGTTTCGATAAAGTTGATAGTTCTTTAGATATATGGGGTTTTTAGGAAAAGGGGATGGGCAAAATTTCAAGGGGGGTGGGGGGGATTCGAAATTTGTTGGATTAGAAAATGCTTGTTAAATTCGTGTTTAGGACATCATTTGGCACAACATTAGACTCCTGGACCATGCCTTTTTGAAAATGACCCAAAAATGGTACACCCTACTGAACAGCTACACACGCAGCAGTTATGTGCCCTGAAATGGAGAAAGATTTTAAGAGATGGGTTAGTAACAGTGTAACATTGTAACACTAAAGTAATAGAATTAGCAGTAGAAAGTCCAAAAAGAGATATACAAAAGAATCAGGAAATCATCAATCAATCAATCACCTGTATTGGCTGCAGTGGTGTCGAACACCATGGCACGAATGCAGTCGCTACATCCCCATTCACTCAGCAATTCACAGGTTGCACCACAGATCAGGTCCCCCATAGACTGGTTGCTTTTAGTGGGTAGGGCTGGAACACCGAGCAGCTTCGCACCAACGTCTCCTAGGAGTAAGTCAACTAGGTAAATTCTATGTGCACGTAAGGACACAGAATAGTCACACAATATAGGTGGGTAACTGGGTAGTTAGGTACATAAGATCACCTTCTTGTTGGCTTGTGAAGGAGGTATATTAAATAGTGGTTCACAAATATCATTGAATTTGAATAGATTTTCAAGGTCGATTTATTGTTTCAACTGTAACTGCTGAACAGTTTGTTTTTTTCAGCAAATTTCAACAATATAAAGTTCTAGTTAACAACGAGTTGCTTACGTACCTGAGACCAGAACTGGCAATCGCTTAACAACGTCATATTTTGTGACCAAGCTTTGCACGAGTTTGCCATCCCAATGTAGAGCTCCGATAGTTGGCGGCTGCCACTCTTCCAGAATCTTGTCACTGATGTTCTTGCCAGCAGCTATGTGATACCTGGAAAGCATATCAAGAATCAACGCTTGAAACAGCCGTTGTCAGTACATTGAATTTCAATGTAGGTACCTCAATGATATAGTTACTATTTGTTAGTGCTTGACAAATGGACAATAGGTATTGAGAGAATTGGTTTGTAACGAGTATCAGATGAAAGAAATTGTTCAAAGACTTGGATACATAATTATGCACTATGCAGTAATATAACATGTCAGATTTTTTGGAACTACCACATAAGCAGTATTGAATGATGAATTGTATAAACATTTTAGTGCAACACTCTAGAGTCTAAACTAACCTGTATGCTTGTGTGTGGTACAAGTAAATTCCAGATGTGTCACCACGATTACAAGCTGAGATGAAGGAGTGGGTGATAGCTGACAGTGCTGTTGGTGAAGTTTTGTTTCTTATGGCTGTAGACTGCATCAACTCGTTCTTCAGTATGTCAGGGAGGACATGGATGTCTACGCCAGTCTTGGTTCCGTGATGCTTCCGTGCACTCTGGGATGGAGATGATTCAGCTCCTTCCGCTTCCTTGAGACTTTCTTCGGTATCCTCTTCACTAACACAGCTGCTCTCTGCATCCAAATCGTGCTGTTGATTATCCGCTTCATGAGATGATCTGCTCCGCTCACGCTTCTTGTTCCTTGACTCCACAATTGCCTCATATACCTTGTCTCTACCAGAGTATGATGCAGTTCTGCAAGTCATCATACTTTGCAGGAAGTCAATATCTGCCTGTAATGCCTCCCTCTCCTCTTTTTTTATCCCTGGTCTGTCTCTTCTCTCTTCTAAATTTTTGACTGTTGACTGTTGCCAAAACACCATTGTTTTCTGAAGATCAGCTTTAAATCTCACTAGTCTTGGGCAGTTGGCATCTTGTCTTTCTTTGGCATTGATCTTCAACAATTTTTTGTATTTCTCAAACAAACCAATTTTTTCGGCCATTTTGTGCTCCTGCATTGTTGGTATACCTGCTTTGTTGTAATGAGGCAGGACTTTCCCATCTACCTTCACTGCAGCTCTTCTGGCAATGGGCATCTGCTCGGTGTCATCCTCTGCTCGCAGGGTATCTTTGAAAGAAAAGGAAACACATTAACACAAGCTTTTCTGTTGGAAGGCGTGATCCGTTAATCTCTTGATCACCTTCAGTTATCTTTTTTTGGAATACGAAAGTGGTATTGTTGGAGTTCCTTGTCGCAGTTGTTGACGTCATATTGTCATAACTTCCTGAAAAAAAAATTTAAAAATTTAAAACGATATTCCTGTCACCTGTAAATAGTAAATAATTAAGCAGTGGCTAATAACCACTGCACTGTTTATAATTATTAACAAAAACAAAAAAATAAGAGAATTTGTCATTCAAGTGGAGTTACCTAGCTGAAACTTGCCTACGAAATCACAAAAAGTAGTTTTAAGCCTATAACTCGAAAAATAAGCCCCCTAGACCATATGTTTGTTCAAAAGTCGTATATAAACCTGATGTTTCCGGTCATTTGGCACACAAAATGACCTTCCACGGTGCAATGGTTCTCGAGTTATGATCGATTTCACTAAATGGGGTCTACGCGTAGACCCCAAAAAGAACATAATTGTCCCAGCCACAGGTAAATAAAGTCCAATTTTGCTGAAACTTCACTAGTTATTTGGGGGGGGGGATCCCCATTTCAAAAAAATGGTAGGCTTGATCGGACCAAGTTTTAGATTTCAGAGGGCTACAGCCCCACCCTAATATATATATATATATATATATATATATATATATATATATATATATATATTAAAGCTATTGACTTCTCCTTAGGGAAACGGAGCTTACATAACCTCCATAACTCCATAACGCCTCCATAACTCCAAACTATATAAATCATGGCAACATAAATTATTAAATTTGGAACTTCAATCGAAAACTAAAACAGTTTTAAGACTTAATTCACTGATGATGACAAAAGATTTGTCGAAACGTCTGAAGTACAAAAAATAAACGAAAATGTTTGCCGTTGTGTTGGTCCTTCTTTTCATATATATATATATATATATCAGTGGCGATTTCTTAATGAATGCAACGCATGCAATGCATGCGTTAAATATGTTCTCTTTTCAGATCTAAGTAAGGATTATAATTGACAAAAATAATTTTCAGAAACTAAAAATAGGCTAAGGCTTCAATCACGCATGTACTGGCTATTGGGCGGTGTAAACAAAATTATGTCTTATTTCATTAGACAATTAAGAACATTTTTCTGTACACAGATCGAAATACTTGTAGCTAAAGCATTCACTAATTCAGTCTGGGTACAGAAAAATGTTCTTAATTGTCTAGTGAAATAAGACATGATTTTGTTTACACCGCCTTGCCTTGGGCAATTTTTTAAGGAGACTTCTCACTATCCATAAGATATATTTTTTGAGCCTCATAGCTAAATTCAAAAGGCAATATGTTTTAAAATATGCTTAGAAAATTTACTTAATATTTTTACTAAAAATAATTAAAAAGCTTTTTGTTCTGATTTTTTTTAATTAATGAAAATAATACGGCATGCATGCAGTTTTATAGGTGCGTTCACCAAAAAGTAACATCTGGCAATTCTGACAAGGCTTCTTTCCAGTACCACAGCCGCAAGCACCCACTTGTGTTCGGTGTTCCCTTTTGTGCTTTAGTTATTTTGGATAATCAGTTAAATAAATTATAGCATTGTAGTGCCCATAATGACTGACGATGTGTTTAATCAATTGAAGACTAGAAGATTTTACTCACTCTCTTTTGATGAGAAAAAGCGCATATTGAATAATGGCAGACCGATTCCACATTTGAATTTAAGCAAAGAAAATAAAGGCTTCACAGGAAATTTAATCCTAAGCTGTATGATGATGTTCCCTGGTTATGTGGAAATATTTCAAATAACAAATTGTACTGTTGGTCGTGTTTCCTATTTTCAAGAGATAACTCTGTGTGGAATTCTGTTAGTCGTGGATACGACGATTTAAACAATTTACATACTGCAATTTCTCGCCATGAAAAATCTCTTGCTCACATAAATGCATTTGTTGATCTTAAAACATTTGGAAAGTCAGAAAGAATTGATTTAATACTCGACAAGCAGAAATCAGTTGCCATTTCCAGACATAACGAAGAAGTTAATAAGAATCGAGAAATTTTGAAACGTTTGATTAGGATAACATGTTTTTTAGGTATGCAAGAATTAGCATTTCGCGGTCACAATGAAGAAGAAAACGCTGACAATAGGGGTAACTATATTGAATTGGTATTTTGTATTGGAGAATTCGATGAAAAGCTTCAAAACCATTTAAAAACTGCGACTGTTTTTAAGGGAACATCATCTGCTATTCAGAATGACATAATTCAATCTATTAGTGCAGTTATGTTAGAACAAATAAAACGTGAGCTTATCGACTGCATGTATGTGGCGATTTTATTAGATGAAACATCTGATGTCAGCTGTTTTTCTCAACTCTCTACTGTTGTTCGTTATGTTAATAAACATGGAGAGATTTGTGAACGATCTATAAAATTCAATGACGTCAGCAATGATAGAAGTGCAGGAGCGATTTCTGATTTATCTATAAGGCAACTAGGTGAACTGGGCTGTTTGAAAAAAATAGTTGCTCAAACCTACGACGGTGCTGCTGTTATGGGGAGCGATCTTAATGGAGTACAAACAAAGATTAGAGAAACTGTACCAGAGGCTATTTTTCTTCACTGCTACGCCCATAAACTTAACCTTGTTTTATCCCAAGCTGTCGCTGAAATTTCCGAATGTAATAATTTTTTTTCAGTAGTCATCATTTTTCAGCAGTTCAACTAAGCGAACTTCAATGCTTGACAAAGTTGTTGGAAAGCGTTTCCCTAAACTGGCTCCAACGCGGTGGAACTATTCATCTCGTCTAGTTGAAAGAGTTAAGGAAAATAAAGAAGATATAATAGATCTTTTAAAAAGCATTCTCGAAAACCCAAAGAAATTTGATGAAAAAACAAAAAATAGTGCACGCGGATTGCTTGCTGGTATCGATACTTTCGATTTTAATTTTTTATTAGAAGTATTTTCTTCAATTTTTCCTTTTACTGAATATCTATTTAATGTGCTGCAAACAAAATCTATGGATATTGTGTATAGCTCAATCACCGTTGAAAGCACTATGAAAAAAATCAAACAAATAAGGGATACAAAATTTGCAGATATGTGGGACTTGATAACAGAAAGATGTGGTGAACCTGTATGTAAAAGGAAACAGAGTCTTTCTCCACAAGAGAAGCATAGTCAACTATTTCATGAAATATTCGATAATATACTTCTTCAAATGAAAGAGCGTTTCAGTTCAATGGAAAAATTGGAATTCATTGAGCTTTTAGATTGCAAAAAATTTGAGTTCTATGATGTTACTTTCCCAGAGAGAGCTTTTGAATCTTTGAAAAGAAGCTACAATTCATTTTTTGAGTTTCCTCGTCTCCGTTCTGAATTGTGTGTTTTATATTCGCACAAATCTTTTGCCGAAAAGAATGTTGCTGAGCTCCTAAAATATCTACTGGAAAGCGAAATGCACAAAGGTCTTAAGGAAATATATAAATTGACGAATTTGATTCTAACTATACCAATATCGACAGCAAGTGTTGAGCGATCATTTTCTTCGCTTAAAAGAATTAAAAGTTATTTACGGAGTTCCTAAAGTGAAGAAAGGCTATCTAATCTTGCCTTAATTTCAATTGAAAAAAATTTCCTCAAGAAGCTTATGGAGAATCGAGAGTACTTTTACAATTTGGTCATCGAAGAATTTTGCAGGAAAACTAGGAGAGCAGAATTTCAATTCAAATAATGCTTCACAATTATTTAAGGTAAATTTTAAATTTGTATCTTTTTCTTTAGATCAATTCGGTAACTATATATAAATATGTCTAATTTTTTGTTCGCATATTTAAGCTTAAAATTAAATGAACTTTCCTTCAAAGAGGTCCCCAAAAGTTTGTAAAACACCTTTAACTTGCTAAGTTCTATGTAAACAATATGCAAAGTTTGGGCAAGAGGGTTAGGCGGATGTTTTTCTTCCATTCCATAACATTGCATGCCTGAACAAAAATGTCACGAGTCGCCACTGATATATATATATATATATATATATGATCAGTCTTTCCTTGTGAACAGACGTGTTTTATCGAGTGTCCAGTGTTACCAATTGAATAAGTGGTTTTCGTTGAAGTGTCTTTAAAAAAATAGTGTTTGGTGCATTGTTAACTAAATTACTTCGTGTTACTAATCATTCATTAACGAATATATTTCATTTATTGATTTTATTCATTACTATATTATTTGATTAAACCAAGGCTGGTGCACGTGGCTTGCTTTGTTTGTTTCCCGAATCTATTACTAAGCGAGGTTTCATAAGGTTGGAATTCCCTTGGTTTGCATTTTTTGTTTTACAAATCTATCAGAAAACGTGGTTTCATAAGGTTCATTTTCCCTTCTTTCGGGGGATCAAGTAGAGTGTGGGTGGTCACCCTCCGTGGGAAAAAGGAAAAACGGAAAGAAAACAGTCGGTCGAATAGCAGAGAGATAAGTTTTAATAATACTTTTTCTTTTACAGATCCTTCGTCGGTAGCTTAATTATATATTCATTTAGTATAAATTTGTGTTACAAGAACCTGTTTCTGCGTTTCAGGAACATTTTTGCGGGTTTGCGCAGGTGACGGCACAATAAGCACGCGGTAGACCTACGGTGTAATCTATTAATTTCAAAACGTTCGTTTTTTTTTTAACTAATTAAGAGCATGCCACCCTCGTCAAGTACTTGCAGTCGCTGTGAAGGGAAAATTGCCGCTTACGCGTTTACAATGGCTAATAATAATGAACAGTTAGTTTGCAGGTGGTGCTCAAGCATGGAAGTCCTGAGGAACGAGTTAGAACGTGAGAGGGAGACCAGAGTGAGGCTTGAAGAAAGCGTGATGCTACTGACAGCAAAATTAGAATCCCTTGAGACCCCAGTTACGACCACTCCTGCCTCAGTTTCTACTAATAATATAAATAGTACTAATAGCCCTCTCTCTTCCCCTAGTTCCCAACCCTTCGTTCGAGTGCGTAATGGAGCCCCATTGAGGAAACCTAAGACTTGTCTACCAGTAAAAACAACAAATAAGTTTTCTGTTTTAGGTTTCGAAGATGCTGATGAACCGGAAATACGACTCGTTGGCGATTCCATGGATCGAGGGCAGCTCGAGGAATTCTGTGGGAGAAACCCTCTTCGTAGGCGCCGTTACTGCTACTCTGGTGCAAGGGTGGAGGATATAACTAATAGTGTTGACCATTCTACAGACGGTACCTACGAGGACACAACGTGTGTTATTCATATGGGTACTAATAACGTTTTAAATTCTAGATCGGAAGAACTGCTCGCTAGGTACATGGACTTACTAGAGCGATTAAAGGAAAAAATTAATAAGATTGTTTTAACAGGTATACTTCCTCGAATTATTCAACGTAGCGATTTCTACAGCAAGGCGACCTATATCAACAATAACTTAAAGTCTCTTTGCCAACAGGAAGGAGTGCATTTTCCGAATTTTTGGAACAGTTTCTACGGCAGGAGCGACTTGTTCCTCGGAGTTGGACTTCATCTTAATGACGTTCGAGCTGCGCGTTTAGGAAGACTATTTCATAATACTGTCTCTTTTCGGCTGCCGTAACTCGAACGTCCCAGCGCAATTTCCACAAATTTCCCCTGTGCTCGCGAAGGTGTCGCAATTACAAACAATTTGAAGGTTCTATCCTTAAATGCTCGTAGCCTACGAAATAAAATAAACGAATATTTTTCTTTAATTGCTTGTAAATACTATGATTTAAATGCGATAAATTAATAGTGACTTAGCATTGAAACACGTGACTTGGTAGGGGAGTATCAAATTAGAGGTTATAGACTTTTTGTTAAAAACAGAATAGGTAGGCGAGGAAGCGGCGATATGTTGTATATCAAAGATAATATTGCGAACGTTATAGAAGTAAAGCACACAATTCCAGAACCGATAGATTCGACTATAGCAGAACTTAAATTGAGCGATTTCAAACTTGTTGTTGCTGTTATATATAGGCCCCCTAATCAAACAGCTGATACGGACGAAGCGTTATATCGTGAACTAAAGAGAATAATAGGTAGTGAGCAGGCTTTAGTTATGGGTGACTTTAATTGCGCCAACGTGAATTACGATACAATGCAGGGAGACGCGGAAGATAATCGTCTAGTTAATTTTCTCGAGGATAGCTTTCTTATTCAAAAGGTTGGGGAACCTACGAGGTTGGACAGTATTTTAGATTTAGTAATAACTACGGATGATAGGCTAATCACTGATCTTCAAGTAATAGAACCGTTAAGCAATAGCGATCACAATATGGTAGAGTTTGTCCCCTCAATAAGTCACTCGAAACAACCTAACTCGATTAAAATTCCTAACATCCAGCACGCAGACTTTTGTAAATTTCGAAATAAATTGTCACACGTCAATTGGGCAAACGTAATGGGGATCTCCAACGCAAAAGTAATGTGGGAATCGTTTGAAACAGTATTTAGGACTATAAATGAAGAATGTGTACCGTACAAAATTAAGCGTGCGAAAGTAAACAACAAGCACTTGTGTTTACTTCTAGAGTAGGAGACATTATAACGAGTAGGGATAGGGCTTATAGGCTACATAAGTGCGATAAAGATAATTTGTGATTACGAAACAACTACATATCTCTAAGGCGTGAAGCGAAAAGTGTAATAAAAAAGTCAAAGCGCGAGTTTGAAATCTCCATAGCTCGTGACGGTAATGAAAACCCCAAGCGATTCTTTCAATACGTCAACAATAGAAATCCGGTAAAAAGTGTCTTGGGGCCTTTGGAAAATGTTAACGGAGATCTAGTTTCTGAAAACAAGGAAATGGCTACCTTGTTAAACGAATTTTTTACGTCAGTTTTTACTATAGAAGATGTAACGAATATCCGTACGGTCATAGACATAATACTTTTGATAATGGTAATATTTTGGATAATATTGTGGTTAGTGAAGGGGAAGTAATGCGCTATATTGATAAAATGCAAATGCGTAAAACACCGGGGCCGGATTCCATATATCCCATACAACTAAAAAAAAGTAAAAGATAGCATTGTTGTGCCGCTAACAACGATTTTTAATGCCTCCATTTCTGAGGGGTGCGTACCAGATAATTTCAAGTTACAAACGTAACACCTATCTTTAAGAAAGGCGATAAAGGTGCGACGGGAAATTATAGGCCAATCAGTTTAACGTTTGTTGTAGGTAAGCTACTGGAATCAATAATTAGGGATCGTATAGTCGAGCACTTAGAATTGCATAACTTAGTTAGAAATACGCAGCATGGTTTTAGGCGAAACAAATCTTGCTTAACAAACCTTTTAGAATTTTTTCAAAGCGTGGTTGACGTTTACGAGAGTCATAGGGCGGTTGATGTAGTGTATTTAGATTTTCAAAAGCGTTTGACACCGTGCCGCCAAAAATACTCACTGAAAAAACTAAGGCTCATGGAATCAGGGGTGTAGTAATAAATTGGATAGAAGAGTGGTTGCGAAGTAGGAAACAGAGGGTGGTCGTTGATGGAGCGGAGTCGTGTTGAGCTAATGTAGCGAGTGGCGTTCCTCAGGGTTCTGTACTGAGCCCCTTGCTTTTTCTTATATATATTAACGATTTAGATGTCGGCCTAATCAGTACAGTTTCAAAGTTTGCGGATGACACGAAGTTGGGTGGTAGGGCGATTAATGACGAAGATAGAGGTAAAATCGAGGAAGATCTGAATAAAATCGTTGATTGGTTAGTCACATGGCAAATGAGATTTAACGTTCATATATGCAAAATTTTTCACATAGGTTCGCATGATGGTAATTTTACGTATAAGGGGTTCCAAAAAACCTTAGTCCCCCCCATTTGCAGCTTACATGTTTACTTATATCGAAATAGTTTTTAGTGATTATAAAAATATATACAATTCTTTATTTATTGTAGGTATTAAAATTACTCTAGCTGATAAAGTGATAATATGATGGCTTCTCAATTGGTGATTCGGAGAGGCAACGTGTGATAGATCGCATACAAGCAATAACATTTCGGGAAGCTCGTGATGCTGGAACCACCTTTATTTATAACAAGTTCATGGGTTGCCAAAAAGTTGCGAAAAAGTGAGGACTTTGTCAAATCGTCAAAAGAAATTGGAATAAAACTTTGATACAACCAAATCTGGGCGCCCAAATTTGCCACTCTCTCAGGAAACAAAGGACATCATTGAAAGCGGTACGCGTAAGCGGAAAAACAGCTGTGCTAAACTTTCTAGAAAGATCGAAGTGTTGAGAGGAAAGATCGTTAGTGGTGAGATCATTCAATTTGGCCAAATTGAACAAAATATAAAAAATAATTACAGCAATTTTATTTACACCAAAAAAGATTATGTTACGGCCATAACTACAGCCGTTTCGCAGCGCTTCCTAGTTGTAGAAATGAAACAGGCTGATTTTCTCGATTTTGACGTCCTAAAAACGTGCATTGTCATTATGAAATCAACAACTACTAAATTTACAGATGCAAGAAAGTTAATATTTGACTTTCAACACAAAGAAGGCTACATAATATCTACTGCATACCGCACAACCCCAGATAATAGCCATCCCGTCAGACTGCAGAAAGGGAAAAAATCCTACAGTGTCAGTTAATTCAATCTAGCCCAGCAGACACTGCAACCAAAGTATTCCCAATTGCTGCCAATAACTAAGGAAAAAATAAAAGATCTCAAAGAATTATCAGACCTAATGCCTGCAACTGCAGTGAACTATTATACAAGATTGTTAAAGGAACTGGAAGAAACCGAAACAGTTGAAGCAGGTAATACAACATTCGACGAAGAGGCCCAAATAATGGATTACACCAGTTAACATCAGAAGCTATCAATAAATAATATTGTAAAATTTCTTGGCGTTTTATTATATCGACATATTACACAACAATATTTTACTCAAATATGTGTTCAAATTCATACATTTCAATAAACCGGAAAAATACAAAGGTTTAAAGTTTACAAACTTTAACTGCATTTTGTGGCATAATTCGAAAATGTTGCGTTCGCCCCTTCTCCACCGAACGCGTCATATATACATTCATAAATAATAATAATACAGTAAAAATCTATATACACGTTTAATATATGTATGCGCATCTACACACTTATATATAAGCATAAAAAATATTAATAGTACAGGAGAAATCTATATACACGTTTAATACATGTACGCGCAAATAAAAATACACACTTATACGAGTATATAAACATCAAATATAAATAGTGCAAAAGAATTCCAATACATGGATAATATATATATATATATATATATATATACATCAAAATATACACGCTTTATGTTCTACTGCGCTTAAATTAAACACTAAACTAGCATGTGATCGAGTCTACAGTTACATTCTCGTTGCTTTGTACTACACAATAAATACGATTTAACATTATTTCACCACTCAAAGTATGTGGATATCTATATTCAATATAAAGGGATTTCAGATCGGTTAACACTATTTTTGTACCCACTTTACAATTGGTTGGCGAGTTATCACTCTCTTTAAACACGGATAGAATACATTCAAAAGCACGCACAAAGAGGGCATCGTTTGCCACATCGTTATTAAATTCAAGTTTATAAACACTCGTTTCCAAACGAGAGTTTATTCTTTCCAATCCGAGCTTTTCAACCGTGAACTCTTCTTCACAACGCATATCGACAATTGAAGTAATCTTCTAAATCGTGTAGGTGAGCTCATCCCTGTACCGCTCAAGTCCTTTGTACCAAAGTTCGAGGTATTTCGAAGAGTTTATACCTTTTAAATACACATCCAGTTCCAATCCATTCTCGCCTTGTTCGGTCGTACACTCGGTAAAGCGGTCGAGCAGAGCGGTGTACGCATATTCAAGAATCGTGTCTAAATAAAGCATATCGGTAAGATATCGGTGCGTCTAATATAGGCTTTAGCTTGCGGAAACCGACGACTTCAAACATTCTGTCGAGAATGAAATAGTTTCGCGTGGAGATAAGGACGTTATTGTCAGCTGCATTCTTCCACATCAACCTTGTATCAATGCATGGCTGGTCTCGTTTTATACACAACGTACAAATAACAGCGTATGAGGGTGCATCACTAATCTGCTCTCTTTTTGTGCCTACACCTGCAGGTATTTTATAACGGTCCTCGCCCCACTTCTCAGCCGCCATGAAGATTCTGTTCATCTTCTCAACACTTAAATAAGTAAAATTCCGTTTACCAGAGTTTGAGTGTTTACACATCGTTTCAAGTACATAATTAATAGCGCCAGTTTTACGCCTGAACACACGCAATGACTTCGTCAAGGACACATCGAACACGGCATTGAGGATACTGCTCAACGGAAGCTCCATCGTATATTGGTTTTCTATTGTCGAGTCAAGCCCTGATGTGACTATGAGCAGCTGGTGCGCGGTTTGGCTCGGCGGGAAGAAGAGTCCTGTACGTAAGAAGAAGAAGGGGTTACCAGCACGTGGCGTTTAACGTAAAAGGACATCAAAAAAGAAGACGTGTTCTTAGCGCATGAAACCTATGGTTAACCACTTTTTTAACTGATATAAGCTAAGGACGTTGCTCTCATGAATCATAGATTGTTTACTACTTGTCGAGAGAAGTGTCACTATTTCTGGCGCTCCATGGAACGTTTCATCGATCCGTGTAGTTAAAAATGCTGTAAATTGGAGCTGGCCCTCTTTGACATGCCCCCCAACACAAGTATTTATAGAGCATAGTGATTTTATTACAGTTAATCCGTTAAGCACCATTAACTCCCCGAGTGCTCCTATAGAGTTCGTGATCCCCAGTTCAGACCCTTACTTTTTTGACCCAAGCTGTGTGCACATGCATGCTAAATTAGGAATAGCATATTCAGATGGAACGGAATGCGAAAAGGATTAAGCTGTATACCCAGAAACAAACTTTCTACACACTATATTCAGTCAATGTGACGTGTATTTCAATCAGATCAACGTCTCGGCAGGGTATGGCTACTATCACCTACGAGCCTATCTGGAAAATGTCTTCAATTTTTCAAAAGAAGCGAAGGATATCTTTTTAACTGCCAAAGGTTATTATCGCGCTAAAGATGAAACTAGTATGAGGGCCAAATTTTAAATTCTAAAAAGAAGATATATGAATGCTTCGGGGGCATACACACAGATTTCACATTCCCGGAGAAGTTGCTTGTGAATGGGGTGGATATGAAAATAAAGCTCACTCGTACGAGCCCTGAGATTTGTTTAAATCTGGGGGCTGACCAAGAAGAGAACTCGAAGCCTGTGGTGGTTCATATTATGGAGACATATCTCCGCGTGCGTCGAGTGAAATTAAGCTCTGCTAAACAAATAGAAATTGAAAAAATTTACGACACGCCACAGTAAAATACCCAATTAATAGAATCCAACTCAAACTGTATACGGTGCCTTCAGGGCCAACATTGAAACAGATAGAAAATGTTGCTCTTAGAGCTCTACCTAAAAGGTTATTAATTGGAATTCAGAAACACGCTTCTGTGAATGGAAAATATAAAAGGACCTCATTTAATTTCGAAAATTTCGGCCTTAAAAATATAACCCTGTACATCAATGGGGTCGCCTTAGGTGGGACATTGGAAACGAATTATTCTACAGCTGATGAGCTCCTGCTTTGCTCGAGCGCTTATTGTAATCTTGCACATATTGCCGGTACTTGCAACGAATTAGGAATCGGCGTAACACAGAAGGAATTCGTTGAGAGGGTGAACCTTTACCCCTTTGACATCTCCCCTGACTTATCTGTGAGTATAAATACGCACATAAGTCCACAGCAGAGTGATACATATCAGTCACATTGGAACGCCAAGCCGCTAGACGCGCCTATTAGTGCACTAGTTTACCTCGAATCGCAAGCCCTAATAGAAATTAAAGCCATTTCATTTTACAAATATAGTGCAGTACCTCCCTTTCACTCACCACAATATTATCTAAAGTATTACCATCATCAAAAGGTATTATGTCTATGACCGTAGGGATATTCGTTACATCTTCTACTGTAAACACTGACGTAAAATATTCGTTTAGCAGAGTAGCCATTTGTTTGTTCTCGAAAACTAGCTCACCGTCAGAATTTCTCAACGGTCCTAACACGCTCTTTACCGTGTTCTATTGTTAACGTATTGGAAAAATCGATTGGGGTTCTCTTTGCCGTCACGAGCTTAGAAATTTCAAAATCGTGCTTGGACTTTTTTATTACGCTTTTCGCTTCACGCCTTAAGGATATATAGTTGTTTCGTAACCACAAATTGTCTTTATCGCATTTATGTAGCCTATAAGCCCTATCTCTACTCTTTATAATATCTCCTACTCTAGAAGTAAACTACAAGGGCATGTTATTTACTTTCGCACGCTTAATCTTGTACGGTACACATTCTTCATTTCTAGTCCTAAGCACCGTTTCAAACGATCCTCACATTATTTTTGCGTTGGAGATCCCCCATTACGTTTTCCCAATTGACGTGTGACAATTCATTTCTAAATTTACAAAAGTCTGCGCGCCGGAAGTCAGTAATTTTAGTTGAGTTGCCTGGTTTCAAGTGATTTACTGAGAGGACAAATTCTCCATATTGTGATCGCTATTGCTTAACGGTTCTATTACTTGAAGATCAGTGATAAGCCTATCATCCGTAGTTATTACTAAATCTAAAATACTGTCCAACCTCGTAGGTTCACCAACCTTTTGAATAAGATAGCTATCCTCGAGAAAGTTAACTAAACGATTACCTTCCTCGTCTCCCTGCATTGTATCGTAATTCACGTTTGCACAATTAAAGCCACCCATAATTAAGACCTGTTCACTACCTATTATTCTCTTTAGTTCACAATATAACACTTCGTCCGTATGTGTTGTTTGACTACGGGGTCTATATATATAACGGGAACAAGAAGTTTGAAAACGCTCAATTTATGTTCTGCTATAGTCGAATCTATCGGTTCTGGAATTGTTATAATGTAATGTTATAATGTTCAGACCAACAAAGACCCTAGGATCCACTCATGGCTGGTCTACCTAACTGTGTTCGTAATTGTGTATTGTGCATGTCCTCCGTGGTGGCGGAGGGGACCTACAATTTTACGTGGGTTCCGAACCACACGAAACATAAGAAATTTTTATAGTGGGCACACTAGGGGCCATCGAGGCGGCTCCACTATGTAAAAACTGCCTGTACAATGGCAACAACCAATTTTTTCAAAACTAAATAATTATCAATTTAAAACTAATTAATTATCAATTTAAAACTAAAGATAGAATCTCTGGATCCAGAGGATCAAGTCATAATAGACTACTATCCACAAATATGTTACACTCTATATCTATTTATAACCGACATGCAAATATATCAGATCCAAAGAATCCAGTCAATTTCATGACGGTACCCATCAATACCAGTACCTTCCCACCAAAAATAAGTCACGATCCATATCAATTGCTGGCTTGGTATATGGACTTGGTATTATAACGACTAAAGGAAAAAACTAATAAGATTGTTGAAACAGGTATACTCCCTCGAATTATCCAACGTAACGAGTTCTACAGCAAGGCGACCTATATTAACAATAACTTAAAGTCTCTTTGGCAACAGAAAGGAGTGCATTTTGCGAAGTTTTGGAACAGTTTCTACGGCAGGAGGGACTTGTTCCTCGGAGATGAGCTTCATTTTAATGATGTTGGAGCTGCGCGTTTAAGAAGACTATTTCATAATACTGTCTCTTCTTTTCAGGCTGCTGTAATTCGAACGGTCCCGGCGTAATATCCTTAAATTATAGGCCAAAAAATATGAATTTACCTTGCATGCGCGAAGGTAACGCGGTTTTAACAAACAATTTGAAGGTCTATCTTTAAATGCTCGTACCTTACGACACAAATTAAACGAATTTTGTTTCTTTAATTCCTTGAAAAGACTGATTTTATTGCGATAAATGAATCGTGGCATAGCACTGAAACACATGACTTTGTAGGGGAGTATCAAATTAGAGGTTAGAGACTTTTTGTTAAAAACAGAATAGGTAGGCGAGGAGGAGGTATTATGTTGTATATCAAAGATAATATTGCGAAAGCTATAGAATTAATGCTCGCGAAGGTGTTTCCCCTGCGCTCGCGAAGGTGTCGCAATTACAAACAACTTGAAGATTCTATCCTTAAATACTCGTAGCTTACGAAATAAAATAAACGAATTTTTTTCTTTAATTGCTTGTAAAGACTATGATTTAATTGCGATAAATGAATCGTGGCTTAGCACTGAAACACGTGACTTTGTAGGGGAGTATCAAATTAGAGGTTATAGACTTTTTATTAAAAACAGAATAGGTAGGCAAGGAGGCGGTGTTATGTTGTATATCAAAAATAATATTGCGAACGTTATAGAAGTAAAGCACACAATTCCAGAACCAATAGATTCGACTATAGCAGAACTTAAATTGAACGATTTCAAACTTGTTGTTGCGGTTATATATAGGCCCCCTAATCAAACAGCTGATACGGACGAAGCGTTATACCGTGAACTAAAGAAAATAATAGGTAGTGAGCAGGCTTTAGTTATGGGTGACTTTAATTGCGCCAAGAATTACGATACAATGCAGGGAGACGCGGAAGGTAATCTAAGGCAAGAAGCGAAAAGTGTGATAAAAAAAGTCCAAGAGCGAATTTGAAATTTTCATAGCTCGTGACGTTAAAGAAAACCCCAAGCGATTCTTTCAATACGTCAACAATAGAAATCCAGTAAAAAGTGTCTTGGGGGCCGTTGAAAAATGGCTACCTTGAAAAATGGCTACCTTGCTAAACGAATTCTTTACGTCAGTTTTTACTATAGAAGATGTAACGAATATCCCTACGGTCATAGACATCATACCTTTTGATAATGGTAATATTTTGGATAATATTGTGGTTAGTGAAGGGAGGTAATGCGCTATATTGATAAAATGAAAACGGGTAAATCACCGGGGCCGGATTCCATATATCCCATACAACTAAAAGAATTAAAAGGTAACATTGTTGTGCCACTAACAAAGATTTTTAATGCGTCTATGACGGAGGGGTGCGTACCAGATAATTTCAAGTTAGCAAACGTAACACCTATCTTTAAGAAAGGCGATAAAGGTGCGGCGGGAAATTATAGGCCAATCAGTTTAACGTCTGTTGTAGGTAAGCCACTGGAATCAATAATTAGAGATCGTATAGTCGAACACTTAGAATTGCATAACTTAATTAGAAATACGCAGCACGGTTTTAGACGAAACAAATCTTGCTTAACTAATCTTTTAGAATTTTTTCAAAGCGTGGTTGACGTTTATGATAGTCATCGGGCGGTTGATGTAGTGTATTTAGATTTCCAAAAAGCGTTTGACACCGTACCACACAAAAGACTCATTGAGAAAACTAAGGCTCATGGAATCAGGGGTGTAGTAATAAATTGGATAGAAGAGTGGTTGCGAGGTAGGAAACAGAGGGTGGTCGTTGATGGAGCGGAGTCGTGTTGGGCTAATGTAGCGAGTGGCGTTCCTCAGGGTTCTGTATTGAGCCCCTTGCTTTTTCTTATATATATTTACGATTTAGATGTCGGACTAGTCAGTACAGTTTCAATGTTTGCGGATGACACGAAGCTGGGTGGTAGGGCGATTAATGACGAAGATAGAGGTAAAATCCAGAATGATCTGAATAAAATCGTTGATTGGTCAATCACATGGCAAATGAGATTTAACGTCGATAAGTGCAAAATTTTACATATAGGTTCGTGTACCGGCAATTTTGCGTAGAGTATGTCAGGGAAAGAGTTGATAAGCGTAGAGCAGGAAAAAGATTTAGGAGTTATAGTCACTGGTGATTTAAAAGTAGCGAAACAAAGTACAGCAGCGGTCAATAAAGCAAACAAAGTGTTAGGTTTTATAGCTCGGAATCTTCAATCGCGCGATATTATAGTTCCTCTTTATAAATCATTAGTTAGACCCCATTTGGAGTACGCGATCCAATTTTGGAATCCGCATATGCGAAAAGATATAGACAAAATCGAAAGAGTTCAAAGACGAGCAACTAAGATGATTCCGTCGCTTAGATCAAAGTCGCACGAGGATAGGCTTAAAGAGTTAAAATTGACTACACTCGAGACTCGGAGGCTAAGTGGTAATCTAATCCACGTTTTCAAAATTATGAATGGGTTCGATAACGTAGATAGAGATCGCTTTTTCGAAATATCTCAATATAATATGACTAGAAATAACGGGTGTAAGTTGACAAGTAGAAGGTTCGAGACAGCAGTTGCCAAAAACTTTTTTACACATAGAATAGTAAATAGCTGGAATAGTTTGCCGGTACAAGTAATTAGTAGCACGTCCATAAACATGTTTAAAAATCAATTAGACGCATATGTTGATAGATTGGGTAGAGTTTAAGGCAGTAAAATTAAGGGTGGATAAGATAGATTTCGATTCTCTTTTCATTAAAGTTCACAATAACCAGACCAGAGGTCATAGTATGAAATTATTTAACCAAGATGTAGAACAAATTAAAGAAAACATAGTTTTACAAGTGTTGTGGGATATAGGGAGGCAGTATCTTGGGTTAGGGGATACCCTCTCTCCTTACACACCACATTTAAAGAGTTTCCTCTGCCGAGCGGCGCCCCCCATAGTACTGTGAAGTATTGAAAAACTCATGATCTTCACTTGCCCCACAAACACCTTTAAATGGGAGACCCATAATGGGTGCACACACATTTTTACATTAATGTACAGTCTTTATAGCCACACCTACACTTTTCCTCCTAAGTATATATATTGTAATGTATGTGGTTGTAAATTGTGACTTGGTCCGAAATTGATATGGATCGTGACTTATTTTTGGTGGGAAGGTACTGGTATTGATGGGTACCGTCATGAAATTGACTGGATTCTTTGGATCTGATATATTTGCATGTCGGTTATAAATAGATATAGAGTGTAACATATTTGTGGATAGTAGTCTATTATGACTTGATCCTCTGGATCCAGAGATTCTATCTTTAGTTTTAAATTGATAATTAATTAGTTTTAAATTGATAATTATTTAGTTTTGAAAAAATTGGTTGTTGCCATTGTACAGGCAGTTTTTACATAGTGGAGCCGCCTCGATGGCCCCTAGTGTGCCCACTATAAAAATTTCTTATGTTTCGTGTGGTTCGGAACCCACGTAAAATTGTAGGTCCCCTCCGCCACCACGGAGGACATGCACAATACACAATTACGAACACAGTTAGGTAGACCAGCCATGAGTGGATCCTAGGGTCTTTGTTGGTCTGAACATTATAACATTACATTATAACAATTCCAGAACCGATAGATTCGACTATAGCAGAACTTAAATTGAGCGTTTTCAAACTTCTTGTTCCCGTTATATATATAGACCCCGTAGTCAAACAACACATACGGACGAAGTGTTATATTGTGAACTAAAGAGAATAATAGGTAGTGAACAGGTCTTAATTATGGGTGGCTTTAATTGTGCAAACGTGAATTACGATACAATGCAGGGAGACGAGGAAGGTAATCGTTTAGTTAACTTTCTCGAGGATAGCTATCTTATTCAAAAGGTTGGTGAACCTACGAGGTTGGACAGTATTTTAGATTTAGTAATAACTACGGATGATAGGCTTATCACTGATCTTCAAGTAATAGAACCGTTAAGCAATAGCGATCACAATATGGAGAGTTTGTCCTCTCAGTAAATCACTTGAAACCAGGCAACTCAACTAAAATTACTAACTTCCGGAGCGCAGACTTTTGTAAATTTAGAAATGAATTGTCACACGTCAATTGGGAAAACGTAATGGGGGATCTCCAACGCAAAAATAATGTGAGGATCGTTTGAAACGGTGCTTAGGACTAGAAATGAAGAATGTGTACCGTACAAGATTAAGCGTGCGAAAGTAAATAACATGCCCTTGTAGTTTACTTCTAGAGTAGGAGATATTATAAAGAGTAGAGATAGGGCTTATAGGCTGAATAAATGCGATAAAGACAATTTGTGGTTACGAAACAACCAGTGGCGACTCGTGGTATAAATGTATGGGGGTGCGATTTCATAAAATTTATAATTTTTAGAATTCTCGTACATAAACAATCACATGGTACTTCCGTATGGTACTTATATGAATTTTTAAAATATATTTCAAGAATATTTATTTTAATATCTTAAAATTAATATATTTTTTATCTGTTAAATTAATATTTATCGTTTCAAGCAAGGGTGAGCGACCGCTCTATCGCTCTATCACTCCTATACGCCAGTCGCCACTGGAAACAAGTATATATCCTTAAGGCGTGAAGCGAAAAGCGTAATAAAAAAGTCCAAGCACGCTTTTGAAATTTCTAAGCTCGTGACGGCAAAGAGAACCCCAATCGATTTTTCCAATACGTTAACAATAGAACACGGTAAAGAGCGTGTTAGGACCGTTGAGAAATTCTGACGGTGAGCTAGTTTTCGAGAACAAACAAATGGCTACTCTGCTAAACGAATATTTTACGTCAGTGTTTACAATAGAAGATGTAACGAATATCCCTACGGTCATATACATAATACCTTTTGATGATGGTAATACTTTAGATAATATTGTGGTGAGTGAAAGGGAGGTACTGCACTATATTTGTAAAATGAAATGGCTTTAATTTCTATTAGGGCTTGCGAGATTCGAGGTAAACTAGTGCACTAATAGGCGCGTCTAGCGGCTTGGCGTTCCAATCTGACTGATATGTATCACTCTGCTGTGGACTTATGTGCGTATTTATACTCACAGATAAGTCAGGGGAGATGTCAAAGGGGTAAAGGTTCACCCTCTCAACGAATTCCTTCTGTGTTACGCCGATTCCTAATTCGTTGCAAGTACCGGCAATATGTGCAAGATTACAATAAGCGCTCGAGCAAAGCAGGAGCTCATCAGCTGTAGAATAATTCGTTTCCAATGTCCCACCTAAGGCGACCCCATTGATGTACAGGGTTATATTTTTAAGGCCGAAATTTTCGAAATTAAATGCGGTCTTTTTATATTTTCCATTCACAGAAGCGTGCTTCTGAATTCCAATTAATAACCTTTTAGGTAGAGCTCTAAGAGCAACATTTTCTATCTGCTTCAATGTTAGCCCTGAAGGCACCGTATACAGTTTGAGTTGGACTCTATTAATTGGGTATTTTACTGTGGCGTGTAGTAAATTTTTTCAATTTCTATTTGTTTAGCAGAGCTTAATTTCACTCGACGCACGCGGAGATATGTCTCCATAATATGAACCACCACAGGCTTCGAGTTCTCTTCTTGGTCAGCCCCCAGATTTAAACAAATCTCAGGGCTCGTACGAGTGAGCTTTATTTTCATATCCACCCCATTCACAAGCAACTTCTCCGGGAATGTGAAATCTGTGTGTATGCCCCCGAAGCATTCATATATCTTCTTTTTAGAATTTAAAATTTGGCCCTCATACTAGTTTCATCTTTAGCGCGATAATAACCTTTGGCAGTTAAAAAGATATCCTTCGCTTCTTTTGAAAAATTGAAGACATTTTCCAGATAGGCTCGTAGGTGATAGTAGCCATACCCTGCCGAGACGTTGATCTGATTGAAATACACGTCACATTGACTGAATATAGTGTGTAGAAAGTTTGTTTCTGGGTATACAGCTTAATCCTTTTCGCATTCCGTTCCATCTGAATATGCTATTCCTAATTTAGCATGCATGTGCACACAGCTTGGGTCAAAAAGTAAGGGTCTGAACTGGGGATCACGAACTCTATAGGAGCACTCGGGGAGTTAATGGTGCTTAACGGATTAACTGTAATAAAATCACTATGCTCTATAAATACTTGTGTTGGGGGGCATGTCAAAGAGGGCCAGCTCCAATTTACAGCATTTTTAACTACACGGATCGATGAAACGTTCCATGGAGCGCCAGAAATAGTGACACTTCTCTCGACAAGTAGTAAACAATCTATGATTCATGAGAGCAACGTCCTTAGCTTATATCAGTTAAAAAAGTGGTTAACCATAGGTTTCATGCGCTAAGAACACGTTTCTTTTTTGATGTCCTTTTACGTTAAACGCCACGTGCTGGTAACCCCTTCTTCTTCTTACGTACAGGACTCTTCTTCCCGCCGAGCCAAACCGCGCACCAGCTGCTCATAGTCACATCAGGGCTTGACTCGACAATAGAAAACCAATATACGATGGAGCTTCCGTTGAGCAGTATCCTCAATGCCGTGTTCGATGTGTCCTTGACGAAGTCATTGCGTGTGTTCAGGCGTAAAACTGGCGCTATTAATTATGTATTTGAAACGATGTGTAAACACTCAAACTCTGGTAAACGGAATTTTACTTATTTAAGTGTTGAGAAGATGAACAGAATCTTCATGGCGGCTGAGAAGTGGGGCGAGGACCGTTATAAAATACCTGCAGGTGTAGGCACAAAAAGAGAGCAGATTAGTGATGCACCCTCATACGCTGTTATTTGTACGTTGTGTATAAAACGAGACCAGCCATGCATTGATACAAGGTTGATGTGGAAGAATGCAGCTGACAATAACGTCCTTATCTCCACGCGAAACTATTTCATTCTCGACAGAATGTTTGAAGTCGTCGGTTTCCGCAAGCTAAAGCCTATATTAGACGCACCGATATCTTACCGATATGCTTTATTTAGACACGATTCTTGAATATGCGTACACCGCTCTGCTCGACCGCTTTACCGAGTGTACGACCGAACAAGGCGAGAATGGATTGGAACTGGATGTGTATTTAAAAGGTATAAACTCTTCGAAATACCTCGAACTTTGGTACAAAGGACTTGAGCGGTACAGGGATGAGCTCACCTACACGATTTAGAAGATTACTTCAATTGTCGATATGCGTTGTGAAGAAGAGTTCACGGTTGAAAAGCTCGGATTGGAAAGAATAAACTCTCGTTTGGAAACGAGTGTTTATAAACTTGAATTTAATAACGATGTGGCAAACGATCCCCTCTTTGTGCGTGCTTTTGAATGTATTCTATCCGTGTTTAAAGAGAGTGATAACTCGCCAACCAATTGTAAAGTGGGTACAAAAATAGTGTTAACCGATCTGAAATCCCTTTATATTGAATATAGATATCCACATACTTTGAGTGGTGAAATAATGTTAAATCGTATTTATTGTGTAGTACAAAGCAACGAGGATGTAACTGTAGACTCGATCACATGCTAGTTTAGTGTTTTATTTAAGCGCAGTAGAACATAAAGCGTGTATATTTTGATGTGTATATATATATATATATATATATATATATATATATATATATATATATATATTATCCATTTATTGGAATTCTTTTGCACTATTTATATTTGATGTTTATATACGTAGGGCCTTCAAAAAGTTCCCGGAAAATATTTCACATTCACGTTAGAAATTACGTGATAAATCATAAGTCGACATGTTCATTCCTGTACGGTTTTGTAATAACATGTTAAAATTTGATTGCCGAAAATGCAGAATTTGGAAGATTATGTCATTTGAAAGTTTAACCCCTCAGAAGCAACATGGAATCTTAGAAATCCGAAGTCAGGAGCAATATCAAATTTTTAGTAAAACTTGGTTGGAAGAAAAGTGATATTATTGAAAGTGTGAGGAAAGTTTATGGATACACTGCTCCCAAGAAGACCACCCTTTATGAATGGATTAATCGTTTTTCAAATGGCCTAGAGAGTATCGAAGACGGCACTCGAAGTGGAAGACCTTCAACCTCCATCAACAATGAAAACATCGATCGTGTGAGAGCACTAGTCGAAGAAGATCGACGATATTGTGTCGAGTTTATAGCTGACAATCTAGGCTTATCGGTGGGATCAACTCATTCAATTTTAAAAGACCACCTGGACTTGAGTAAGCTTTCTGCCCGATGGGTGCCAAAACTGTTGCGCGAGGATCAGCTTGCAACAAGGGTGAATCTCGCACTTCAAACTTTAAACAAGTGGGACACTAATCCCGAAGATTTTTTGCAAAGAATTGTGACTGGAGACGAAACTTGGTTGTACCTGTATGATCCCGAAGACAAACAGCAATCCATACAATGGCTGCCGAGGGGATCAAGCGGCCCCATCAAAGGAAAATCTGAAAGATCCGCTGCAAAGATTATGGCAACAATTTTTTAGGATTCGGAAGGTATTTTGTTAATAGATTACCTAGAAGGACAAAGAACTATAAATCCAATCTACCATGAACAAGTTCTAGAAAAGTTACATCAAGCATTTAAGAAAAAACGGCGAGGAAAACTTAATGACAGAGTTTTGTTCCACCACGATAACGCACCGGCTCATTCGTCCCGAAAGGTAAGGGACAAACTGAGGGATTTAAGATGGGAATTGCTCTCCCACCCTCCTTACAGCCCAGATTTAGCTCCTTCAGACTTTTTTCTGTTTCCAAATTTAAAGAAACACCTGAAGGGGACCCGTTTTTCGTCAATAGAAGAGATCAAAAAGGCAACAACGACCTGGTTCCATTCAAAAGATGCTCAATTCTACGGACAGGGTTTAGAAGACTGGAGGCATAGACTACAAAAGTGTTATGATAGTGATGGTCATTATGTAGAAAAATAAAATCTGCACTTTTTCATTTTTTTGTTTTATTACCTTTTTATTAAATTTTTCCGGGAACTTTTTGAAGGCCCAAGTGTGTATTTTTATTTGCGCGTACATGTATTAAACGTGTATATAGATTTCTCCTGTACTATTAATATTTTTTATGCTTATATATAAGTGTGTAGATGCGCATACATATATTAAACGTGTATATAGATTTTTACTGTATTATTATTATTTATGAATGTATATATATTCCTCGCTTAAAGTGTGTATTTTTTGGTGTATATCGATTTCGTCTACTATTATTATTTTTTATTGTATATTTATCTCCTATATATTCCCAGAGCTGAATAAGTGTATGTTAAATATTTGACTCCATGTTAAATAATTCGTTTTTGCGACTAAATAAACAATGTTGTAGTTGTGTTTTATTATTCAAAGTATATATAAACGATATTATTTGATTTAATTATGCTACGTCAAAATTAACGGCACTACAAAAGTTATTAATATATATATATATATATATATATATATTGCCTTCTAAACCGACTGGGGCTGTCAAGAACTTCACTATACTTTGAGCCGAAAACATCTCTCCATTAATATATACAAATTAAATAAATAGCGCAACCTGGCAACTATTCTTATGGATTGCCTCCGATAAATAGATGGCTGGTAGAAGGCTGGCTCTACATTTTTGCATGCTCTCCTAATACTTTCCTATACATATACACTCCTACTAAGTCAACTCCCTGATTAAGCTTTCTAAGCCAATTACGCCTTCTAAGCCAGATTACACTTTCTGAGCCAGCTAAGGAAGTCAAGAACTTCAGTATGCGACGAGACAAGCCACCGAAAAAAATCTCCTCTCTCCTTCTCCTCCTCTGTCCTCTCGCTTAGGTTACCTTCCTAGGTCAGGACAGGTTAGGTTAACCCTTTTGGGGGGGAGGTCTTGTGCATCCCTTCATGCAGGGGACCAACCACCTCCCCTACGGTGCCAACCCCCTCCCCCACGGGTGCCAACCCCCCTTCCTCCACGGGTGCCAACCCCACCGCCCTTGCAACATTGATCATCATGCATTGCAATTGCACTCTCCATTTTGCGGTCATGCTACTGAATTAACTGTCGCACTATCATATGTATATATAGATGTGTGTTATTATGTCACTGTTTGTATACCTCTGTATACCTTATTATATGTTACTCTCTAGTCTTTATATATAATATGTAGCAAAAAATAATAATAATTATTATTATTATTATTTTTTACTCCCCGCAAGCATCAAATGAAGTTTCTGAAAGTACCGCAAGTTTATAAATGATTTACAAAAATTTTATTAGTGGTGTTAATAGTCAGGTGTGTGTGTGTGTGTGTATATATATATATATATACACACACTGAGATAAATATATATATACACACACATACACATATATATTAGGGCCCCGCGAATAAAACAAAAAATTTGAGTCGAATCTCGAATCAAATCAACTCAAACAATTCAAATCGAATCAAATCTCGAATCAAATCAACCCAGGCAATTCAAATCGAATCGAATCAACAGTACACATATAGATTAGAGTGTTTCTACACACAATTAATAATAAGCATGAAATTAATTAAATCTTCTTGAGAACAAAGGACAAAGTAAATCCTTCTAAAAAAAAATTATTAAGT
Organism: Bathynomus jamesi; assembly: GCA_023014485.1. Lineage (NCBI taxonomy): Eukaryota > Metazoa > Arthropoda > Malacostraca > Isopoda > Cirolanidae > Bathynomus > Bathynomus jamesi. The sequence continues at coordinate 952,399 of JAJOZX010000814.1, forward strand.
ATTTCATCATGAGGAGGAAGAATAGTATTAAAGTATGATAAAAATTTTACTGCACAAGAGATTGGTCTCAGTATATAGATTGAATTATAATGAAGTAAAAAGAAAAGTGTTTATTTACGAGTGTTCTTCAAAACAACATCACTGATGTTGTTTACCGGACTTAATGGAGATTCGAAAATATCGAATCGGAGCGCAAGCTAACGAATCAAATCGAGTCCTCTCTCTTGATTCGAAATCATATCGAATCTCGAAGCTTCGCAGGCCCTAATATATATATATATATATATACTGTATATATATATATATATATATATATATATATATATATATATATATATACTGTGAGATGAATGGATATATATATATATATATATATACACTGTGAGATGAATGGATAGATATATATATAGATATATATATATACATATATACACTGTGAGATGAATGGATATATATATATATATATATATATATATATATATATATATATATATATATATATATATATATATATATATGTGTGTGTGTGTGTGTCTGTGTATATATTTAAAAAATTGTTAATATGTGTACGAGGCTCCAATAAACCTTAGCCCCCACCCCCGCCCATGGCCTAAACCATTAGAGGTACAGTAAAACTAAACATACCTTACAAAAGAGAATTTAATCCTGCATTTAATGAGAAACAATTAAAACTTGGTGTTCCCGCCATTGCTGCAGGTTCTTGAAACAAGAGACATTCAACCTTGTCCTTTATAACTGATCCAATGTGTTCACAGACGTTCAGGTCAGGAGAATTTCCTGGCCATTCTTCATTTCCAAAGAAATCGATCTCATGGTTCCGCAACAACTGTTGAGTGGCTAATGCCTTAAAGCAGAGGGCCTTATCGTGCAGAAATGTGACGTGATCGACATCCATAACATTGTTTGGGTTTCTTAGAAAAGAAATGACATGCTGGGATAGAATAATATCACGAAAATACTGTCCATCCCAACTCTGACCATTTGGCTTCAGCACCCACATGAGCTTCTTTGCAGTGAACAAAACAAACACACCAACACAGTCTGGACTTTTTAATAATTCGGGATAATGTTCATTGTCATCGATTTCATTTGGTGTTGTGGCCCACACTCGATCATTTTGGTAGTTAGGCCGACGTGTTACGTAAACAAAAAATTCATCGGAGACAGCTAAATGCATGAAATCATCCACATCCCAATCTTCAAGATAATGGGCAAACCACATTCTGTCATCGATGTTAAGTTGAGTTTTTCTTGGCTTTGGAAGTTCATGCCAAGGCTTTAAACTTTGCCTATGACGGTACAGTCGAATGATCTCACCACTAACGATCTTTCCTCTCAACACTTCGATCTCTCTAGAAAGTTTAGCACAGCTGTTTTTCTGCTTACGCGTACCGCTTTCAATGATGTCCTTTGTTTACTGAGAGAGTGGCAAATTTGGGCGCCCAGATTTGGTTGTATATATTTCACATTCATCCAAAGTTTTATTCTAATTTCTTTTGACGAAGTCCTCACTTCTTCGCAACTTTTTGGCAACCCATGAACGTGTTATAAAGGTGGCTCCAGCATCACAAGCTTCCCGAAATGTTATTGCTCGTATGTGATCTATCACACGTTGTTTCTCCGAATCACCAATTAATTGAGAAGCCATTATATTATCACTTTATCAGCTAGAGTAATTTTAATACCTGCAATAAATAAAGAATTTTATATATTTTTATAATCACTAAAAACTATTTCGATATAAGTAAATAAGTAAGCTGCAAATGGGGGGGGGGCTAAGGTTTTTTGGAACCCCTTATGTTAAGTCTGGATCGAAAGTATATAGAATTGCATCGACAAAGTTGAGCCGTTGAGGCGCCATAAAATCAGAAGCAATTTGGAAGTCAGATACTGACGAACATCTGGTGCTTTGATTTGTTCTCTTATTTAATTTTCCATCCTCAAAGCATGCACATTAATATTACAATATATATATATATATTATATATATATATATATATATATATATATATCGTAAAGAACGACGCTTGTATAGGAGAATATTCCGCGCAAGATGAGAGAGAAAGAACGAAACAAATGAAAAAATGAGGTAACCACCCGGGAATCGAACCCGGGATCTTCCGATTGCCGGTCAGATATGATAACCATTACACCACGGGCCTCACTCAAACAAATGTCGTAATTCTTCTACATACGCGCAGAAAGCAATACCCCAAAGGGGCACCTCCCGCATGCCGTACATTATATACATTTTAACTGCAATATTCTCCTATACAAGCGTCGTTCTTTACGTTAATTATACTGCGTGTTTGCAGTTAAAATGTATATAATGTACGGCATGCGGAAGGTGCCCCTTTGGGGCATTGGTTTCTGCGCGTATGTAGAAGAATTACGACATTTGTTTGAGTGAGGCCCGTGGTGTAATGGTTATCATATCTGACCGGCAATCGGAAGATCCTGGGTTCGATTCCCGAGTGGTTACCTCATTTTTTCATTTGTTTCGTTCTTTCTCTCTCATCTTGCGCGGAATATTCTCCTATACAAGCGTCGTTCTTTACGTTAATTATACTGCGTGTTTGCAGTTAAAATGTATATATATATATATATTAGTGGTGGACCGGATGTCAGTTTTTCAACATCCGCGGATGCGGATGCGGATCTTTAATTTCAATATCCACGGATGCGGATGCGGATATTTAGTTAATCTATCAATATAATATAGAATTATGAATATATGACATAATTTTTCAAATTTTGTGATATTACTATTATGGCAGGCAATGCATAAGAATTAAAATTAATATTAATGTTTTCATTATGATAAAAATAATAACTTTCTCAAGAGTTTCAGCCAAAGAAAATTCAACGAAATAAGTTTCATTCAATTTTCTGTGTTACCAGGTATTTATATTTTGAGGTTTATATATTTGTTCATTAATAACACGACCTAACAACAGTTTCGCTTCCCGTAAAAACCTACTGTTTTATACTAATTATAGGGTGCTGATTTCGAAAATGAACTTCATTTTTGCACGTTAAGTCAGGTTTTGTCAGAATATGATGTTTTATACGGTACTGTTTTATACTAATTTTATGATTATAGTTCAATAATTTTATGATTATATGATAGTTTATTTGGTGCTGGTTAAGTGTGCGGTCTACCTACGATTGGTTAGGTTTAATCATGATATTTTCGTTAAAACTAACGAAAATATCATGACTAAACCTAACCAATCGTCAAGGGCGATTGACAATGGGATGTAAACAAACAATTAGTAAACAAGATAAGAAGCTATAATTAAAAGGTAGACCACCGAATCGTAGGTAGACCGCACACTTAACCAGCACCGTTTATTTTACTTCAATACAAAACACAATAATGGCGTTTTTACTTTTTAGATTTATGATGTGTTCTTCAAGGGGTTGCGTGAACAGTCCAGATTTATTTTGTTACATCTGTGGTCTATTTATTCCAACTTCACAGCGCAGGAATATGACTCCTCTGATAAGAACAGCGTATTATCACTACTTCGGCTGTCATATTGGTGACCAAGACAAAAGATGGGCCCCAAATGTTTGCTATAGTAACTGTGCAATGAATTTACGTGAATGGTTCAATGGTAGAAGGAAAGGTATGGGATTCGCAGTACCTATGGTTTGGCGTGAGCAAAAGAACCATGTTGACGATTGCTATTTCTGTCAGAGCAAAGTAGCTGGCCTTACATCAAAAACTAGAAATAGAATTGACTATCCTGTGGTAGCCTCTGCCATCAAACCTGTTCCTCATAGTGATGAGCTTCTGATTCCAACACCACCAGCAGATAAGAATCTTCTGCCAACATCATCTGAAGAGGAAGCATTGTCAGAACAAGCAAATGAATCTTCTGATGCAGAGTACTGTCCAGAATCTTCTGAACCACATTTCATAACTCAGCAAGACTTGAATGACTTGGTTAGGAACTTATATCTTTCAAAGGGCAAGGCTGAACTTTTAGCTTCGAAACTTAAGGAGTGGAACTTAGTTCAGGGTGATGTGCGCATTACTTCTTTTCGTAAGAGAAGCTCCGACATATCGTGCTACTTTCAAATTATAAATCAGCTATGTTACTGCTCAGATTTGGAAAGTTTATTCTCGTATTTTAAAATAGAACATGTTCCAGAGGAGTGGGGTCTGTTCATTGACTCTAGAAGCGGAGTCTTAAAGCTGTTTTGTTACACAATGGGAACGTTCACCCAAGCAATCCAATTGGACACTCAGTTCATCTCAAGGAGTCATATGAGAACATGGTAATACTTCTGAATGCAATCAAGTAAGGGGAAGATTTGTGGAGACCTAAAAGTGGTAGAACTTCTCCGAAGAATGCAGGGTGGCTTTACCAAGTACATGTGCTTTCTGTGTTTATGGGACAGTAGAGCAACGCAGCAGCATTATGTAAAGAAGGACTGGCCACCACGTGAAGCCTTTGTGCCAGGACAACATAGTATGAAGTATGAGCCATTAGTTGATCAAGACAGGATTATTTTGCCCCCTCTGCATATCAAACTAGGGTTGATAAAGAACTTTGTCAAAGCACTTGACACAGAAGAACTTGCATTCAAATATTTGCATTCAAAATTTCATAGCGTTAGTGATGCGAAGATGAAAGGTGTTTTTATTGGTCCCCAAATAAGAGTGCTTTTAAAGGATGAACAGTTTTTGAGCACTCTCAATGCAAAGGAACTAAGAGCCTGGAATTCTTTTAAGAATCTTTGTGACAACTTCTTAGGCTCAACAAAGTCCCCTCACTATGAAGCAATGGTCACCGAGCTGCTGGATGCACACCAACAACTTGGGGCTAGAATGTCTCTGAAGATCCATTTTTTGCACAGCCATCTGGACTTCTTTCCAGATAACCTTGGCTCAGTGTCAGATGAACACGGAGAGCGGTTTCATCGGGACATTGCAATGATGGAAAAAACTACCAAGGACGATGGGACCCTTGCATTCTTGGTGACTTTTGCTGAATGCTAAAACGGGAAGGCTCTACTGAGTAGGTACAGACGCAAATCCAAGAAAACTCACTTCTAAGAAAGTGAACTATATGCAGCAGTTGATATGTAATAATGCATGTGTACATATCCTTTTTTGTTGTTCTGTTCTGTTCTGTTTTACTACAAATACAAATAAAAGTAGATTTATAAGTAGATTTTCAAAAATTTCTTCTCTCTGTGATGCTGAACTTTCAAGTTTTGAGTGTATTCTGCCTGTAAACGTCTAAATAAGGGTTACAGATATCTAGATAACCTGACCCGATAGAGAAAAACTAATGTGATTTTCAGATTCAGCCCTCCAAAATTAGTTTAGATCACCCATTAAATTGGGAGAAGCAGAAATTTTTTGTAGACCAGTGATAATTAATACTTTACATGAAATGTGCATGACTGGGCCTTATAAGCTACTTTATAAGCTAATTTGATTGTAAGTTGCATAATTTATTAGAGGTAATATCCGCATAACATCCGCAGTCAGAAGTGCGGATGCGGATGTTAAAAATGATGCGGATATCCGGTCCACCACTAATATATATATATATAGATATATATACACACACACACACACACACACTCGTGTGTGTGTGTGTGTGTATATATACATAGCGCCCTCACCTTCTATTCAAGAGGTTGTGGATTCGAACCCTGGTGGAGGTGGAAGCATTTTTCCGTCGTGAAAAATCGTGCGGATTCATGTACGATATTCCATTTATGGCATCCCCAGCGTTGCACCAGATAAGTCTGGTTGTTACCTCAAGTGCAGAGGATTGACAGGTAAAATGCGTTTCCTTGGTTGTTTAAATGTATGATAGGTTGTGCTAACTTTTATCTTGTTCTAGTGTCGTGGCTAGCACCCTCATCTTTTATTCAAGTAGTCACGGGTTCGATCCCTGATGGATGTGGTTTTTCATATACTGTACACCGTCTGCCAAAAAAAAAGGGTTCACTCTAAAAACAGCCATGAAATCAACATTTATTAACCAATCATAATGAAACTCATACAGAGCAAAACTATGTAAACAGTGTATATGTGCACCAATTTTCAGATTATTATATTCAAAATTAATGATTTAATGAGGATTGTTTATGTTCAACAAATTTTGTTGGTGAACATCGTTCCAGTTTTGAATTCTGGGAGTCCACAAAGGCGGTAAAACTTTGGGAATACAATTTTTATTCTCATTTTAGTTATAAATTACATCATAAGATTTATAAAATATAGGAAATGCCTCCATTAAAAAACCATGAAAATAAAAAAAAATTTGAATTTCGAAACAGAACTTAAATCCTAAGTTTACAAAAGAAATCAAATTAACGTTTTACTCTTTTGGAATTCCTATTAAAAAAATTGTTCAATGTGTTTCCCTTCTGTTTCAACAATTTTCTTCACTCTTTGTCGAAATTCATCAATGATTCGATCGATCTGCTCCTGTGGTATCTCTTCCCACTTCTCCACAAGAAGCTGGCGCGTAATCAACATTTCTCACCCTGCTCCTGTAAACTCTCTGTGCCAAATTTTCCCAGATTCCATAGTCAACAGGGTTCAAGTCAGGACTGTTAGGTGGCCAATTTTGGGGTTCAAGCAATTCTGGGACATTATTTTTTTAAGTATTCCACAGTTGCTATTGCTGTATGGGACATTGCTCCGTTTTGCTGAAAAAGATAATAACCACCGTTGGCCAGATTTTGCATTTCGGGAAGCATGTTTCGCAGCAGAGTATTTCAATAGTACTCGGCACTGACTTTTACACCAGGCTCAATAAAATGAATGGATATTTTTCCTAACTTTGATATGCCAACTGACACCATGACACGAGCTGAGAAATGACTTCTGGTTGCAAAAAGTCTGCTATCAGGTACTTCATTCTTAAATTGGACGTGAGTAGTAGACCGCAAAAGGAGAGAGTGCAATGCAATTGCAAATGTTGATCAATGCTGCAAAGTGGGAGGGGGGAATGTTGCAAGTGGCTATGCAACAAGGGGAGGGGTTATCCCCCAAGCTACAATGAAGGGGAACTTTGGCCTCACCCCCCAATGGGGTATACCTAACCTAAGAGAGGGAGAGAAAGGAGGAGGTCTTTGGGGAAGAAGTTGGGACGGCCTCACCCCCTCAGAGAGGTATACCTAACCAAAGAGAGGGAAAGAAAGGAGGATAGAGGAGTGTTCGCCTGGCTCCTACCAGACGCATATTGAGAGTTCATCCGAGCGCCCGCTGTCTTATAAGGTCCTAATATTTAATTATTTGAGTTCATAATAATTTTGGGTGGTTTTCCTTATTAGATTGTCATAATATAAAAATCATGTCATCAAACATAAAAATTAATAAATGAACGTTAAAACCTAGTAAATTACTTTAAGAATATCTATTTAATAATTTATTATTAAATTAAACAATTAAAGTAATCCTACCAAGTACCATCGAAAACCCATTAAAATTGCTTTAAGAATATTCGATTAATCACTAATCTTTAAATCAAATCATTAAATTAATTACATCATGTACCATAAAAACTTAACTATATACTTTCTTTTTGAGACTTAAGAATAAGACTAGAAAATAAGCACAAAGAAGAAGATTAAATTAGTTAGAATAACTTCAGCATTCATTTCGATTCGAAAAGTTACTCGAGATTCTATTCAATTAATTCCAAGTCAAAACTGAATATGGAAAATAATCCATAAAATAAAAAAATAGTGTTTACTGTATTCAAAGAGTTCCTTTACAAAAGAAAAAAAAAAAAAAAATTCTTTTCCTCTAAAAATAAACAAAAGCTTTGAATGAAGACGTCAAAATGTTACATCAGTGATTTACTTTCTTACTTACCGCATGAAAAGTTATTGTGAATGTCTCCATTTTTTTCATTTTTAAATCTGAAAAAATATTTAGTAAGGGTATGTGGTAGGAGAAATCAAAATACAAAGTTGAAGGAAATATAGGTATACTAGAAAATAAACACAAAACTCATTTTATTCCTTATCTAATCAAATAAATACTGTATCTTCAATGTAAAATTGTAATAAACGTTAATTTGTGGGCAAAAATATATACGTTTAAGCATTTGTATCGTTTGCATATATTATATATATATATACACAAACGATACAAATGCTTAAACGTATATATTTTTGCCCACAAATTAAAGTTTATTACAATTTTACATTGAAGATACAGTATTTATTTGATTAGATAGGGAATAAAATGAGTTTTGTGTTATTTTCTAGTATACCTATATTTCCTTCAACCCCTCCGTCTGTGGCCTGTGTCGGTTCGAAATCGACGGGGGTTCTGGTTAGCGGGCAGCAACGGATCTGCTACTTGTAGTAGCTTCTTTTATACTACTCTCCGAGTTCTTCTATAGTGGCTCGGAGGATTCTGAGAGGCTTATTAAATTCTTTGAGGTTTCTCCGATTCTTCTTGTAACGTACCAGAAGGTTTTAATGACTAAGTTTTATGAAGAGAGCACGGCTCGAAGGAGAAGATAAAGACTGTTTCTTACTGTGATTTACTGCTAGAATGTTACAGGCAATGCTCAGCCTCGTAGGTTGGATCAGAATGCCTATGGAAGAAATGGTTGGGGTTTATACACCCCGATTCTACTAACATCATCATTATTAAATATTGAAGAGGCTGTATTATTTTTGCACAACAGTTAAAAATAAACAGGTAAACAGGATATAGGAAGAGGAAGCCATATTTTTATCTTAAACCGCATATTTTCAGATGTGATATTTTCCGGGTCTGCCGAGTTAATTAGAAACGGAAATTAAATGCATTTTTATACTACGATATGCATATGAGCAAAATTAAAGGTTTTAAGGCAAGACATGACTTCATCTTCTATAACGAAGAGAGAATGCATCTAATCTAAAAAAATTATTACAAATTTTGAAAAGAATAAGTCACCAATTATTTGGCAACAAGGAAGCAACTTCAAAATTTATCCCAACGAACAAAAATAATAAGAAAAATAACAAAATTGCTGAATGTACATTCCTACATGGCGACATAATGTCGGGTCATATTGTAATTTTGGTATATTATAAATATGATTATAATTACCAATTAATTCATTTATTACACTGGTCTCCGTCATTTTTGAGGTCAAGGTATTTTAGTTGTTCTTTTATAAGTTTTGCATGCTGAATTAAAAAATTTAACTCATTTTGCTCAATCAGGTGAGGTTTTTATGCCATCTCAATTTAAAAAAAATTAGATAATCGTTATGAAATGAGCAAGTTTATTTTTTTAAAACAGACTTACATTTTAGCCAAGTGTTAGCCAAGCTCTATATAATGAAGAGACACAACTTATTTCTAATTACGATTGTCATTACTGTTTTTCAGCATGAATAGAATGTGCAAGAATGACCCAAACAGGTTCTGCTACATATGTGGTAAAGTCACTATGTCAGACCGGCAGTCAAACATCACACATTTTGTGAGGAAAAGCTATCACGCCTACTTTGGAGTTAAACTTGGTGACCAGGACAAAGCCTTTGCCCCTCACATATGCTGCAAAACGTGCGTTGAAAGTCTGCGGCGCTGGAGCCACAAGAAGGTAGAGTGTCTACCTTTTGGTGTCCCAATGGTGTGGAGGGAAGGAAGAGATCATACTACTGACTGTTATTTCTATATGACAAACCTACACGGTAAGTTAGTATGAATTTAGTATGAATTTCATTTTATACTTACAAAAATATGCCTGACAATATATGAGATATGTCTTTATCTTATTTTTATCTGTCTTTATCTGTTTCCTTTTAGGCATAAATCGAAAAAACAAGCAACACGTAAAGTATCCAGACGTGCCATCTGCCATAAAGCCAGTGCCTCATGGACCAGAAATTCCAATTCCAACACCGCCCGACAACTTTGATTCGTCGTCCGACTCAGATGAAGAAATGGATGACGGTGACATATCTGGTACATACCAACCTACTGCCAAGACAAGTCAACCCAAACTCTTGAGCTAAGCTGAGTTGAACGATTTGACAAGAGATTTGTGCTTGTCCAAAGAATCTGCCCAGTTGCTAGGGTCACGTTTTCGCGAAAATCGTTTGTTAGCTCCAGCAACAACATTCTTCTGGTATCGCAGCCGCGAAGAAGAGTTTCGAGAATATTTCACGTTGGACGAAGAAGCTTCGCTGGTTTACTGTAACAACGTCAACGGCCTCATTGCAGCTATGGGTTTAGCGTATGACCCTACAGAATGGCGGCTCTTCATCGACTCCTCAAGCAGAAGCTTGAAAGCAGTACTACTCTACAATGGTAACAAAGTCGCGTCTGTTCCGGTGGATCACTCGGTGCAGATGACTGAAAGTTATAGTAACATGGAGCTTTTGCTAACTGATTTGAAGTACAAACATCACAATTGGATGATATGCGGAGACCTAAAGGTATGTTCGGTCTACAAAAAAAAATACAAATATATATATATATTTAGGCCCTGATATATATATATATATATATATATATATATATATATATATATATATATATATATTTAGGCCCTGATATATATATATATATATATATATATATATATATATTTAGGCCCTGATATATATATATATATATTTTTTTTTTATAGGTTATAGCCCTAGTGCTGGGTCTACAAGGCGGCTACACCAAATACCCCTGTTTTCTCTGTCTGTGGGACAGCCGAGCAGACAAGCAACAACAAGTACAACGCGACTGGCCAGCAAGACGTGGTCTGGAACCAGGTTCGCACAACGTTCTGTCACACGCTCTTGTGAATCCGCAGATGATTTTACTTCCGCCGCTGCACATCAAGCTTGGACTTATGAAGAATTTCGTCAGAGCACTCAACAAAGAAAGCCGAGCTTTCGCTTTCCTGAATCAGAAATTTCCACGCGTCAGTGAGGGCAAACTGAAAGCAGGTATTTTTGACGGCCCTCAGATTAGGGAGCTAATGAAAGATGCTCAATTCGACGAAAGTCTGGAGGATAATGAGATCAATGCCTGGCTCGCATTCAAGTCCATTGTCACGAATTTTCTGGGCAACCACCGAAGTCCAGAGTACGAACGTGTTGGCGAGGAGCTCCTGCAAAGCTTCCAGGCTCTTTGTGCACGTATGTCCATAAAGATAAATTTTCTCAGCTCGCATTTAGACTACTTTCCGGACAACTGCGGTGATGTCAGCGAGGAGCAAGGAGAGCGCTTCCACCAGGATATTCGAGTGATGGAAGAGAGGTACCAGGGCCGCTGGGATGTGGACATGCTCGCGGACTACTGGTGGTGCATCAAGAGAGACGTTCCAGCTGTGGAACACAGACGAAAGTCTTTGAGAAAGCCCTTTCGTCCACATTAACTGTACTCGTGTACCATTTTTTATATACTTTGTACATTTTCTGTCAATTTAAGTCCGTTTTAAAAGAACAAACTATTTTTTTAAAGTTGAGATAGCATAAAAACCTCACCTGATTGAGCAAAATGAGTTACATTTTTGAATTCAGCATGCAAAAATTATAAAAGAACAACTAAAAAACCTTGACCTCAGGAAAAAAAATTTCAAACGCAGACCAGTGTTATCGTTAACTCGTTAACTATAGTTTCATTAAAGTACATTAATTTCATCATATTACATCATTATAGTTAATTACAATTTACCACAGGTAACTATAGTTTACAATGTTTCATATCTACATTAGGATAACTCTTATTTTGAGATTTAACACAAAGTACATGGGCACATACGGTGTATATATATATATATATATATATATATATATATATATATATATATATATATACCTATATATAACATACATGATAATGTATCAGAGCGCGAGATGTTTACGTTCTCAGATGTCAATTTATGCTGTGATCATTGAATTGCGTATACTTCCATCTTATGAGGAATTATACAAATAAAAGAAAAAGTAAACGGAATACATGTGGACGTATTTACATGTACGTAACTATGTACGTGATCATGATCATCAGGGGACATGTACGAATGCACAAAGTATTGTACACATATGGGTAGTCACACAACAGGTTGACAATGGTAGACAATAGGTAGCTGAATTAATAATTTAATAACATTAGCAAAAGATAAAGGTCGAGAAAGGACATGGATGTATGAATGAACAACATATAAATAGTGACGTGTAGAGTGTACAGTTTTTTATTATTATGTTAAAGAATTTCCATACATTGTATACTAGAGATATGATGAAGGGAACTTAATGACGGGAAAAATGTGAAGGGAATTAAGTTACTCTATTACGTCATAATTATTTAATTTGTACGTATAGTACAAGTCATTATTGGGCGAATTAGGAAAGATGAATTAAAGAAATACAGTAATGAATAAAGAAGTACAAACCGAAATTCTATCCAAACTCGCTTAGGCGATTTTGGTTTCTCATGTAAAAATGAACATTCAAACATAAAAACCATACAAACATAAGGACTGCATGAAGACAATGAATCCATATAATGATTATATACGAATGGTTCATCGTTCATTTTTACACACACACACACATATATATATATATATATAATATATATATATATATATATATGTGTGTGTGTGTATATAATATATATATATATATATATATATATATATATATATATGTATATATAGTGTGTGTGTGTATATATATAATATTATATATATATATATATATATATGTATATATATGTGTATATATATATATATATTATATATATATATATATATATATATATATATATATATATATATATATATATATGAAAAGAAGGATCAACACAACGGCAAACATTTTCATTTATTTGTACTTCAGACGTTTCGACAAATCTTTTGTCATCATCAGTGAATTAAGTCTTAAAACCTTAAAACAAAATTGAAAAGTGAAAATTACACCAATACAATATTAAAACCATTAAAATTAAAACCTTAAAGCAAAATGAAAATTGCATCAATACAAATTAAAATCATTTAAATTTCATCACTATAAAAACTAAAATTAAATTAAATTTCATCACTATAAAAACTAAAATTAAATTAAATTACCTCAATAGGTAAATACACAATGTTTACATCCACCTCCATACTTGGCAAAGTCTAAGAGAACACTGGATGGTCAGAGGATTAGAAGGGTATGTCTGTGAGGATCGGTTGGTTAGTCAAAAGAGTTGTAATTTGTAGGATGAGCTATTATTATTAAGGGAGGGTTTGTTTCTATAGATGTACAAAGATTTTAAAATTCGGAGTTCTGTAAGGTTATTGGATCTAGTTAAAATTTCAAACTGAGTTTTGTGAAGGGGATGGTCGTTTTCATTACTATGGTTTCTAATTGCGGATTGTGGAGGGCTACTGAGGGGACGGTTGGTACGGACTGATAAGCCCAAATATATATAATATATATATATATCTCTATGTATATATGTGTGTGTGTGTGTGTATATATATATATATATATATATATATATATATATATATATATATATTACGGTGGCCCTTATTTTTCGAAATTGCAAATTTCACCGTCTCGCCTCCTCAGTATATTCTATTTGACAAAAAAAAAAAAGTGCAAAATCTCAAGTAATTATAAATATTCTTATTGGTCCCGCACAAGGACTCAAATTTAGATTCGATTCTTTCGTGAGATCTTCTTGGCCGTCCAGATCTACGCTCGTCATACAGTGCCCGCGAAAAGTATCCGATCACCCTTGAAATTTGTATTTTTTACATAAAAAACAATGTTTAAATGTATACTAACCTTATATTAGTATTTTGTCATCTGTCCTTTGGTTTGGATGACTTGTTCTAGACGTTTTGGCATGGATTTAATCAAATTTTGACAAACTTCCACTGATATTTCCTTGCACCATACCTTTTTGATGGCCTCTTGTAATTTTTCGACTGAGCCAGTGTCGTGGCATTCAACCTTATTTTTTATTATTAGCCACAGATTTTCTATCGGATTGAGATCTGGACTATTACCAGGCCAATCCAAAATATCAAATTTATTGTCAGTAATCCATTTTGTCACTATTTTGGCCCTGTGACATGGTGCACCATCATGCATGTATGTTTTTGTCCTTTGGATTGCCATTGCCATTGGAAGTTTATCCTGTAGCATTGCTAAATACCGTGCACCATTCATAGTTGTGTTCTTCGGAAGAAAATATAAGTTTCCCGCCCATAGTAACCGAAACAACCCCAAACCATCACACTTGGAGGGTGTTTCATTGTCTTTAGGGTGTATTTAGGGTCCATCCTATTTGAGCCAATAGGCCGGCGAACCTTTTTTGGACAACTTCTGAATGTCAAAAATGTCGACTCATCGCTAAATAAAACCTTCTTCCAGTCATCAACAGTCCAATGAATGTATTTTTTACAAAATGCGACACGTTTTTTACGCTTTTTTCATTAATGAACGGTTTCTTAGCAGCATGGCGAGATGGTAATCCGAGTTCTTTTTGGAGCCGCTCCTGGATAGTTCGTTCGGAAACACCAGATAACAAATTATTCATATTAAATTTTATTTCTTTCGCAGTTATTGTTGGGTTTTTCAATACTAAACGTTTCATAAGTTTGTCTGTTCGCGAATTTGTTTTTCTCGGTCTGCCAGATCGTTTTTTAGGGACTGGCGTGGTTAGGCCACCATTGTTCTCAGCCCGTGAAACCCATAAATTAACGGTACTTTGGGATATGTTTAATTCCTTAGCTATCTGTCTCTGTGATTTCCCACATGCATGCAAAGCAACAATAGCACCTCGACAATCACTCTTAAGTTGTTTTTTAGCACACATTATATATAAATTTTATTTACACCACTTTCTGTAAAAAAAAAAAAATATCAAGAAATTTACACAAACAGTGAAATCTGACAAATTTGAGACACAGCCACCCGCAACGAAGGCTACCAGAACACTAATTTGAGAATGCGTTGGATAGCTCTCATATCAGCGAGCAACCTCAAAGTTACCAGATGTCGCTAGAACAAATAGAAAGTGAATTACGTGTCTCTGAATATCAAGGGAAAATATTGTATTTTCTTGAGTGATCGGATACTTTTCGCGGGCACTGTACACAGATCCAGTCCTCATAAATTTGTTTACTAATTCGCGAATAGCCTGGTCTCTAGGGCCTGTTTTACGAAACCTTCTCTCAAACTTTTCTCTAATTTCATTGCACTTCATGCCTTTTATCCTGCATGTTACTACATAAACCCGTTCTTGCACATTCATCATCACTGATATGGGTCTGAAAATAAAATAAAAATAATTAACAAAAAATCGTGTAAAGCAATTGAAATATTATAAATACATGAATTTTGTATAACAATGCACATACCATTATGCCAATATAACAATTGTTTAAAATCCCCCTATTTCACCAAAATAGATGGTTACTTTAGAAACACCCTGTATAGCATAGTGGAAGTTTCGGGCAATTTCTGCAGCAAGAAACTGTCAACGAATATCCGGATTGTTCTCAACAATTCCTGATTATTCTGATATTGCTGCACCCATAATAACATTATACTGGTAAAACATGAAAAATGGATTATCTCTGAAACCATTGATGATACACACAAACCAAGGCCAGATTTGGACTCAGCGCCCACAAATGCATATAAAAACAAAAAATTCTATATAAACAGAATCAGTGTTACACAGTGTTATTGAAACATAAATACACGAATTTTTTATTAGCGTTCCATTATAAAGGCAAATAACACCAGTTAAAGAACAGCATAAACTAAAATAGACATTGACTACTGATTAAGTAGAAACTGAATTGAACTAAACAGTTTAGGACTGAAAGCATAGTAAATTTGATCTAGTTGGGATGGTTGCTTATGAGGCCCCTTTAAATATTAATTAATTTTAGTAAAACTTCTTTGGTACACGTTTTAACCGTTTTATATTAATAGGAAAAAAATGCGGAGGTGAGACCCTCAAATTTTGGTTGAGTGGGTGGTTCTTATGCATATAAGAACCACCCTAGGGCCACCCTAATATAAATATATATACACACACACACACACACACACATATATATATATATACATATATATATATATATACAGTATGTCCCACAAAAAAGTACACCCAACTTTAGATTGTACTAACTCCTCCAAAAATTGAGATATTTCGGATCTGTTTGTTTGATTTAATATGGCAAATTATTCTTTGTTAACTTTCAAATTTATTCATGTTTAAACGATTTGGTGTTTAAACATCTGCTTTTAACTGAAGGGTACAGCAAAATGGGTTGCGCGGAATGGTCATTTCTCCCAGCCAGATTTCTCCTCTTGCTTTAACCAATGTGCTACTTTTTACGTCGAAGGATATTGCAAATATTTTTTTTAAATAATTCGAACTTTTGTATCTAAGATACGAGTCATACATATAAATGAAGAATCTGAATTACTAAATTTATAAATAACTTTGAATCCCTTATCATGCAGTTTACACGAAGGCAGCGCGTTCTCATAGTCACAACTTATCTGCAAACTAAAAGCTTAAAACAAGTTCAGAATACCTTCGAACTGCAATTTCCCGATAGAGCTTCTCTAACTAGACATACAATTTTGAAGAATGTTCGGAAATACAAAGAAGAAGGAACGGTCCTCAATTTGAACAAAGGACGTTCAGGCCATCCGAAGACGGCAAGAACAGACAAGAACATTCAGCATGTTCGGCAATTATTAGAGACATCCAAAAGTGTCCACCAGGCGAAATGGTACAGAACTCTCACGCATGGCATTTCATCGAATAGTTCGTGAGGATTTGAATTTGTACCCATACAGAATGGAAATTCGACATCAACTCATTGAAGGAGATCTACCTCGCCGCCTAAGGTTTGCCCAGTGGTTTCTTGAAAAACCAGAAAGATTCACGGAACAATTAGTGGTTGGAGATGAGGCGGCCTTTTTTATGAATGGTCTAGTGAACAGACAAATCTGCCGTCAATATGCACCAAAAAATCACCTGCAAATCATTTCTACGAAAAGATAACTCTAGACAAAAACTCTCTCTCTGGGTAGGACTGTGCGGTAATGGAGCGTTAATTGGCCCGGTCTTTTACGATGGTAATCTAAATGGTGAAGCTTACCTAGAAATGATAGACCGAGAAATCCTTCGACAATTACGTATTGCTTATGGAAACCGATTTAATCGTATTTGGTGGGTGAAAGACGGAGCTCCTGCTCACAGGAGAGTTATTGTGAAGGAACGCTTGCAGGAAGTCTTCCACCAAAGAGTAATTGCTACAGGCCATGACATTGAATGGCCTCCCAGAATCCCTGACTTGATCCCGTGTGATTACTTTTATGGGGTCATTTGAAAAATAGAGTATTTGCATCACAACCTATCAATTTAGATGATTTGAGGACTCGCATCACAGCTGAAATCAACTTGTTAAAAGACAATCCAGATCTTATCAAAAGAGTGATGGGGAAGATGAGAGCTCGACTCCAGATTTGTATCGATAGGAATGGCGGTCATGTTGTTGAAGAAAACGAAACTAAGCATAACTTTTGTAATAAGGAATAAAGAAAATCTGCTTTGTATCTTATTAAAATTATGTTAAAGTATCTATTATTATGTATTTGTCTTTTCATTACATCGATAGCACACACATTATTTTTTCATTGACCAATTTTGCGCAATCCATTTTTTTGTACCCTTCAGTTAAAGCAGATGCTTAAACACTAATTCGTTTAAACATGAATAAATTTGAACGTTAACAAAGAATAATTTGCTATATTAAATCAAACAAACAGATCCAAAATATCTCATTTTTGGAGGAGTTAGTACAATCTAAAGTTGGGTGTACTTTTTTGTGGGACATACTGTATATATATATATATATATAGATATATATCAGTGGCGACTGGCGTATAGGAGCGATGGAGCGATAGAGCGGTCGCTCCCCCTTGCTTGAAACGATAAATATTAATTTAACAGATAAAAAATATATTAATTTTAAGATATTAAAATAAATATTCTTGAAATATATTTTAAAAATTCATATAAGTACCATACGGAAGTACCATGTGATTGTTTATGTACGAGAATTCTAAAAATTATAAATTTTATGAAATCGCACCCCCATACATTTATACCACGAGTCGCCACTGATATATATATAGGGCGTCCCAAAAAAATGTATACACACTTTAACAGCTGATAGCTCAATTGATGTTTCTTTCTTTCCAAGTTAAACCCATTAAAATTAATAATGGCAGTCAGACTAAGCTTTGAACAAAGGAAATTCATTCTAAAATGCTACTGGAAGTGTGAAAACGCAGTTGAAGTGCAAAGACAGTTTAGGAGGGTTTCAAACAGATCCACCAACGCGACTTACCATCACTCGAATTAGAGATAAGTTTGAAGCCGATGGAACTGTTCAGAATGTCCACAAGAAGCGTTCCGGAAGACCACGGACATCGACAAGCCCCACAAAGCAAGAAAGAGTACTGGAAACGTATCACCAAAGTCCAAGAAAATCTGTGCGGCAAGCGAGTCGTGAGGTAGGAATTTCAGAATCGTCTGTCCAACGCATTTTGAAGCGCTCTGTGAATGGAAAAGTTACATTCCAAGATTAGTCCATGCTATTAATGAAGATGATCCGGACCGAAGGGTGGAGTATTGCGAGTGGTACTTGGCACGATGTGGATGTGGATTGGACGAAGGGGTTTCGTAGAATACCCTCCGCGTTCACCAGACCTCACACCACTAGACTTTTTTTTATGGGGATACTTAAAAGACAAGTCTACGCTATAAAACCTGCAACAGTCGCTGAATGAGAGCAGCCATTGAACGAGAATGCACACAAAATACCAAACGAAATGTTTCGTGATGTTTGCGATTCCATTGCTTCGCGTTATCAGCAGTGCCTGGACCAGAACGGACGTCAGTTTGAAAACAGGCGTTGACAAAACAATTAAATAATGTCTGTAGATTCTATTACATTTTGAAAATGAAATGTATTTTAATAAACACTGCCTTTATAATTATGTAAAGTGTGTATACATTTTTTTGGGACGCCCTGTATATACTTTCAAACGCAATAAAGCCCAATAACATAATCGCGACATACAATCACAACTGAATTAACTAAGAACGATGGAGTTTAAGAAAAACAACATTCGGAATTTCCACTTTTCAGAAAACTTTTCTCTGTTTCAACCAGCATATTCCAAAATTATCGCCGAATGAAAAAAAGATACACTTTTAAAGAACGTGCGATAATATCAACCAACCAATTTTGTTTATACTCGTACTAAAAGCCACCAATGTTATTATTATGATTACCAGACCTGGCTCCAGAAGGACGCATCGAACACCTGTATATGGAATTTATCGATAAGAAATCTTGTACTAATGACTCTCAAAGATTGCGTACAACGAAGCGTAAATTTTAATCCCCAACCAGCACTCTCGCATTTTCTCTTAATTTCTCTTATACAAATGAAGTATAAATTTTTCAAATAACTTTACTAAAAATGCAATCTCAATAAGGTACAGTTTCTGATTTAAGGAAAACGACATTCTGAATTTCATTTTAAGAAAGTTATTTTTCTCTATGTTTTAATCCGAATTTTCTACATAATCATAAATGTATCCTTAAATTAATGTTAAAATTTATAGTCTTACCGATTTAATTTATATCATAAATCAGTGGTCTAAGAACCATAGCAGTTGTTAATTTATTTCCATTACATATATATATATATATATATATACTTTGAATAAATTGCTGAAGGAATGTTAATCAGGTTTTTAAAAAAAAAATTTCGGGATAACCTATTTGAAACTTCTGTTTTATCTGTCACCCTACCACGTAGGTGGACGTTTTGGTCCATTAACCAGTGTTGGATTAACTCGCACCTGCATCAAATTCCGATGCTAAGAACTTTCAAACTACTTTTTCTGAATACCCCGTCGGAGTTTTTAGACCCGCACTGGCACCAGAAGGACGCATCCAACACCTGTATATGGAATTTATCGATAAGAAGTCTTGTACTAATGACTCTCAAAGACATGCACAAACACGCACACACACACGCACACACACACACACACACACACACACATATATATATATATATATAATATATATGTGTGTGTTTGTGTGTATATGTGGTTATTGACATATAAAGCAATTTATTTTGGTATAAAATAAGTTTAAATTAATGATGGTGTGGTATTTCTGATTACTTTTTTCTGAACAAGCGTACAAAAATGCGTCTGTGAAATCTGCCTCAATACCGGTTCTTTATGCTTCTTACCCCATTTATCTTGACGATGAAGTTTTACATTTAAAAGTATATTCATATGTTTGGGTTATTCCAAATTGTTCATCGATAAAGCTTATTTCGCTGCTAGGAGATCTTTCTTTTCTCCCAAAACTGGGAACCGAGATAAAGACGTTTCATTCCTGAAAGTGTCCTTTGAGGTTAACAAACGGCTTGCTTCACTCTTGCCAAAGCAGATTAAGCTGGTCTCCGTTGTGCCAAATTCATTGTCTTCGTTCATTCGTCATCCTCTTACTAAAGCCTCCAACAATTCTGGTGTAGTTTATGAAATCCCATGTGGAGGCTGCCCTCAAAAATACATCGGGGAGACAAATGATTCTCAGAGAAGGATTAATTCCCACAAACGTGACCTGAGATCGGGTAATACTTATAGTAGCCAAGTTCAGTATAGTGAACAGCATAATCATATTTTTAACTTCCAGGATTCTAAACCTATCATAAAGGTCATGGACCAGGAACAGAGACAAATATATGAGGCATTTTATATTTTGGCAGAAAACGCCATTTCCAATATTAAGTTGTCCTGCAGTATGGATAGCTTTTTTTTAACATTTTTAAATGTTTTAGGGCAATTTCAGGTCGTGACCGGCTCCTAGATGTACAGGATTGATTTTTACTTATAGATTTTTTAACTCGAAGGTTTGAAATCTGGGCAATAGTTTGCCTTTGCCAACTGCCAGACGTACGACAGCTACCATCTCTCTGTCCATGTTTATGCCTTCACACAGTCATTTTAACCTTAGCACTTGCGCAGGACGGAAGTTTTGTAACTTTTTTAGATATTTTACTAGTTTATGGCTTTGAAAAGGGCTTAGTTCTGACCAGCCAAAATTAATTAGCGTTTTTAAACACTGTTTTATAATTAATTTTATACTTTTTCCTTGCGGGTTGGTGTAATTATATGTTATAATGTTATAATGTTTCAAACTAACAAAGACCCTAGGATCCACTCATGGCTGGTCTACCTAACTGTGTTCTTAATTGTGTATTGTGCATGTCCTCCGTGGTGGCGGAGGGGAACTACAATTTTACGTGGGTTTCGAACCACAAGGCCTTAATTTTACTACCTTAAACTATACTCAATCTATCAACATATGCGTCTAATCGATTTTTAAACATGTTTATAGAAGTGCTACTAATTACTTTTACCGGCAAACTATTCCAGCTATTTACTATTCTATGCGTAAAAAAGTTTTTGGCAACTGTTGTCTCGAACCTTCTACTTCTCAACTTACACCCGTTATTTCTAGTCCTATTATATTGAGATATTTCGAAAAAGCTATCTCTATCTACGTTATCGAACCCATTCATAATTTTGAAAACCTGGATTAGATCACCCCTTAGTCTCTTAGTCGTGAGTGTAGTCAATTTTAACTCCTTAAGCCTATCCTCGTACGACTTTGACTTAAGCGACGGAATCATCTTAGTTGCTCGTCTTTGAACTCTTTCGATTTTGTCTATATCTCTTCGCATATGCGGATTCCATAATTGGATCGCGTACTCCAAATGGGGTCTAACTAATGATTTATAAAGAGGAACTATAATACCGCGCGATTTGTACTCAAAATTCCGAGCTATAAAACCTAACACTTTGTTCGCTTTATTGACCGCTGCTGTACTTTGTTTCGCTACTTTTAAATCACCAGTGACTATAACTCCTAAGTCTATTTCCTGCACTACGCTTGTTAACTCCTTCCCTGACATACTACGGGGCTCCAATAAACCTTAGCCCCCCCCCGCCCATGGCCTAAACCATTAGAGGCACAGTAAAGCTAAACATACCTTAAAAAAGAGAATTTAATCTTGCATTTAATGAGAAACAACTAAAACTTGGTGTTCCCGCCATTGGCTTCCAAGACAGCATGAATTCGCTTTGGGTAGCTTCCCAAAAGTGACGTGAATAGATCTTGATCGTTACTCAAATTTGCTAAAACAGTTTCAATGTGTTGCGTCATTGTATCCTTCGAAAATCGATTTGCTGCAGATTCTTGAAACAAGAGACATTCAACCTTGTCCTTTACAACTGATCCAATGTGTTCACAGACGTTCAGGTCAGAAGAATTTCCTGGCCATTCGTCATTTCCAAAGAAATCGATCTCATGGTTCCGCAACAACTGTTGAGTGGCTAATGCCTTAAAGCAGGGGGCCTTATCGTGCAGAAGTGTGACCTGATCGACATTCATAGCATTGTTTGGGTTTCTTAGAAAAGGAATGACATGCTGGGATAGAATAATATCACGAAAATACTGTCCATCCCAACTCTGACCATTTGGCTTCAGCACCCACATGAGCTTCTTTGCAGTGAACAAAACAAACACACCAACACAGTCAGGACGTTTTAATAATTCGCAATAATGTTCTTTGTCATCGATTTCATCTGGTGTTGTGGCCCACACTCGATCATTTTGGTAGTTAGGCCGACGTGTTACGTAAACAAAAAATTCATCGGAGACAGCTAAATGCATGAAATCATCCACATCCCAATCTTCAAGATAATGGGCAAACCACATTCTGTCATCGATGTTGAGTTTTTCTTGGCTTTGGAAGTTCATGCCAAGGCTTTAAACTTTGCCTATGACGGTACAGTCGAATGATCTCACCACTAACGATCTTTCCTCTCAACACTTCGATCTTTCTAGAAAGTTTAGCACAGCTGTTTTTCCGCTTACGCGTACCGCTTTCAATGATGTCCTTTGTTTCCTGAGAGAGTGGCAAATTTGGGCGCCCAGATTTGGTTGTATCAAAGTTTTATTCCAATTTCTTTTGACGATTTGACAAAGTCCTCACTTTTTCGCAACTTTTTGGCAACCCATGAACTTGTTATAAATAAAGGTGGTTCCAGCATCACGAGCTTCCCGAAATGTTTGCTTGTTTATGCGATCTATCACACGTTGCCTCTCCGAATCACCAATTGAGAAGCCATCATATTATCACTTTATCAGCTAGAGTAATTTTAATACCTACAATAAATAAAGAATTGTATATATTTTTATAATCACTAAAAACTATTTCGATATAAGTAAACATGTAAGCTGCAAATGGGGGGGGA
This sequence comes from Bathynomus jamesi, assembly GCA_023014485.1. Taxonomy (NCBI): domain Eukaryota; kingdom Metazoa; phylum Arthropoda; class Malacostraca; order Isopoda; family Cirolanidae; genus Bathynomus; species Bathynomus jamesi. The sequence goes on from JAJOZX010000814.1 coordinate 975,793, forward strand.
CTAAGGTTTTTTGGAACCCCTTATACGCAAAATTACCATCATGCGAACCTATGTGAAAAATTTTGCATATATGAACGTTAAATCTCATTTGCCATGTGACTAACCAATCAACGATTTTATTCAGATCTTCCTCGATTTTACCTCTATCTTCGTCATTAATCGCCCTACCACCCAACTTCGTGTCATCCGCAAACTTTGAAACTGTACTGATTAGGCCGACATCTAAATCGTTAATATATATAAGAAAAAGCAAGGGGCTCAATACAGAACCCTGAGGAACGCCACTCGCTACATTAGCTCAACACGACTCCGCTCCATCAACGACCACCCTCTGTTTCCTACTTCGCAACCACTCTTCTATCCAATTTATTACTACACCCCTGATTCCATGAGCCTTAGTTTTTTCAGTGAGTATTTTGTGCGGCACGGTGTCAAACGCTTTTTGAAAATCTAAATACACTACATCAACCGCCCTATGACTCTCGTAAACGTCAACCACGCTTTGAAAAAATTCTAAAAGGTTTGTTAAGCAAGATTTGTTTCGCCTAAAACCATGCTGCGTATTTCTAACTAAGTTATGCAATTCTAAGTGCTCGACTATACGATCCCTAATTACACTGGGCAACAAAAAAAATTTTTTTCGTGTCCCAAGAATGAAAATACCTTATTCTTATAGTATTTTCTGTGCTGGATCCAAATAAGTTTGTAAAATTTCTCTATCAGGTCTGGTTTTTGTGTGAACATGCAATTTAATTTTTAAAAGACATACCTGTAGTTTAAAAAGTAGCTTGTTTTGATTTTCTACTGTGCTTTGCCTCAGGCATGTCTCTCTTAAGAGTCCAGCAATAGTCAGCCAGCATACTTGGGCTCCATTTGCCTTGGTAACGGTTTTCCATGGCAGAAATATCCTGATGAAAACGCTCACCATGTTCGTCGCTTACCGCACCCAGGTTTTCCGGAAAAAAGTCCAAGTGAGAGTCCAAGAAATGAACCTTTAATGACATATTGCACCCCATTGCTTGGTAAGACTTAAGAAGATCTCCTACTATTTCAGGATAGTTTTCGGCCTTGTGATTTCCCAAAAAATTTGTGCAGACACTTTTGAAACTCTGCCACGCAGCTTTCTCAACTTCATTCAACTCTCCTTCAAATCTCTCATCTCTTAACAATTCTCTGATCTGAGGGCCTACAAAAATGCCTTCTTTAATCTTGGCATCACTGATCCGGGGAAACTTATTTCTCAAGTATGTGAATCCTGTTTGCGCTTTATCCATCGCTTTAACAAAGTTTTTCATAAGTCCAAGCTTGATATGCAAAGGAGGAAGGTACACTTTCTCAGGGTCAACAAGTGAACTATTCACAACATTTTTCTTGCCTGGAACAAGTGAGGTGCGTTTTGGCCAATCCTTCTTAACGTAGTGGTTTTGCTTGTCCCTACTGTCCCACTCACATAAAAAACAACAGTACTTGGTGTAACCTAGCTGCAACCCTAGCAAAAGTGCAATGACCTTCAGATCTCCACAGATATTCCACTTATATTTCTGATACTGAAACTTTTCTAAAAGCAACTTCATGTTGTCGTATGACTCTTTCATGTTTGCAGCATGTGCAATAGGTACAGAAGGAAATTTATTTCCGTTGTGAAGAAGGACTGCTTTCAAGCTGACTTTTGAGGAGTCAATGAACAATCGCCACTCATCCACGTTATGTTCATGACCAAGAGCCCCCATGACTGAATTAACATCTTTACAAAACACAAGTCCATCTTCATGGGAGAACCATTCTTTGAATTCATCATGGCGGCTGCGGAAAAAACAAACTTTAGTGTCACGTTGCAGTAGATTCCAACCCTTTAATCTTGAACCTAAAAGTTCAGCCTGCTTCTTAGATAATTTCAAATCACGAACTAGGTCATTTAGATCTCCTTGTGACAGTAAATGTGGTTCATTGGAGGAACAGGTAGCCTGGAATGTTGGATCAGAAATGTCTTCATCTTTTTCCTCGTGATATGCTACAGCTACGTTTGATTCCTCATCACTTAAACTTACATGTTCAGGAGGATTTGGTACTGGAAGTTGAGCACTGTGGGGAACTGGTCTCATTGCAGACGGTAGATTAGGGTATTTCATAAGGCTCTTTGTTTTTGAAGTGATCCCCTTTGTATTTACCAGGCAGAAATAGCAGTCTGTTGTGTGATCTTTGGGTTCCCTCCAAATCATTGGAATAGCAAATGGCATGTGACGTGAACCGTTTAGCCATCCTGTAAGTAGTCTTACACATGTCACACAACAAATGTGAGGGGCCCAACTCTTGTCCTGATCGCCTACTTTACATCCGAAATAAAGTTCATAGCATTTTTTTACTAATGGTGTAAAGTTACGTTTCTGGGATTTTAAAGTTAGATCACCACATACATAACAAAAGGAATTAGGATGATTCAGACAGTTCCGCGGCATTACAAAACATCTATATGAATACAACACTGGTGTAAAATTAACAAGAAGCAACAGACACTAGCTGTTAACACTGTGACATTTACAAGCAGACTGACTTGGAGCTGCTCTACACACAGAAACTAGGCTCATGTCTGAACAGGTACAAACATGTTTCAACCTGCACAGTCTGCTGCTCCGACCAAATTTATCCTGCCAGCATTATCAGAACTTTCTCCCCAAAGGAATAAATTGTACTAATTTTACAGAAAAATTAATACATATATATTAATATATTTTATTATAGTTATATTAATTAATATAATATATTATTATATTTATTATTTTTATAATGTTTTATATTATAATATTGTTATATACTTAATTATATATATGTTATTATTTTTTAATCCAGTGATCATGCTAAATGAGGAAAAAATGAACATAGCGTCACAAGTAAACTAAGCCTGATAGAAAAAATCCGATTTCATATTTAGATTCAGCATGAAAAAGTACACTTAGAACATCCATCAAAACCCTTGTGACAAAATTGTTGTTGACCAGTGTTATTGATTCCAGTAGCTTACCTACAACAGACGTTAAACTGATTGGCCTATAATTTCTCGCCGCACCTTTATCGCCTTTCTTAAAGATAGGTGTTACGTTTGTTAACTTGAAATTATCTGGTACGCACCCCTCAGAAAGACGCATTAAAAATCTTTTAGCGGCACAACAATGCTATCTTTTAATTTTTTAGTTGTATGGGATATATGGAATCCGGCCCCGGTGATTTACGCGTTTTCATTTTATCAATATAACGCATTACCTCCCTTCACTAACCACAATATTATCCAAAATATTACCATTATCAAAAGGTATTATGTCTATGACCGTAGGGATATTCGTTACATCTTCTATAGTAAAAACTGACGTAAAAAATTCGTTTAGCAAGGTAGCCATTTCCTTGTTTTCAGAAACTAGATCTCCGTTAACATTTTTCAACGGCCCCAAGACACTTTTTACTGGATTTCTATTGTTGACGTATTGAAAGAATCGCTTGGGGTTTTCTTTACCGTCACGAGCTATGGAGATTTCAAATTCGCGCTTGGACTTTTTTATTACACTTTTCGCTTCACGCCTTAGAGATATGTAGTTGTTTCGTAACCACAAATTGTCTTTATCGCACTTATGTAGCCTATAAGCCCTATCTCTACTCTTTATAATGTCTCCTACTCTAGAAGTAAACCACAAGGGCTTGTTGTTTACTTTCGCACGCTTAATTTTGTACGGTACACATTCCTCATTTATAGTCCTAAATACTGTTTCAAACGATTCCCACATTAGTTTTGCGTTGGAGTTCCCATTACGTTTTCCCAATTGACGTGTGACAATTTATTTCGAAATTTACAAAAGTCTGCGTGCTGGAAGTTAGGAATTTTAGTCGAGTTAGTTGGTTTCGAGTGACTTACTGAGAGGACAAACTCTACCATATTGTGATCGCTATTGCTTAACGGTTCTATTACTTGAAGATCAGTATTAGCCTATCATCCGTAGTTATTACTAAATCTAAAATACTGTCCAACCTCGTAGGTTCCCCAACCTTTTGAATAAGAAAGCTATCCTCGAGAAAATTAACTAAACGATTACCTTCCGCGTCTCCCTGCATTGTATCGTAATTCACGTTGGCGCAATTAAAGTCACCCATAACTACCTATTATTCTCTTTAGTTCACGATATAACGCTTCGTCCGTATCAGCTGTTTGATTAGGGGGCCTATATATAACCGCAACAACAAGTTTGAAATCGTTCAATTTAAGTTCTGCTATAGTCGAATCTATCGGTTCTGGAATTGTGTGCTTTACTTCTATAACGTTCGCAATATTATCTTTGATATACAACATAACACCGCTCCTCGCCTACCTATTCTGTTTTTAACAAAAAGTCTATAACCTCTAATTTGATACTCCCCTACAAAGTCACGTGTTTCAGTGCTAAGCCACGATTCATTTATCGCAATTAAATCATAGTCTTTACAAGCAATTAAAGAAAAAATTCGTTTATTTTATTTCGTAGGCTACGAGCATTTAAGGATAGAACCTTCAAATTGTTTGTAATTGCGACACCTTCGCGAGCGCAGGGAAATTTGTGGAAATTACGCTGGGACCGTTCGAGTTACGGCAGCCTGAAAAGAGACAGTATTATGAAATAGTCTTCCTAAACGCGCAGCTCCAACGTCATTAAGATGAAGTCCATCTCTGAGGAACAAGTCCCTCCTGCCGTAGAAACTGTTCCAAAAATTCCAAAATGCACTCCTTCCTGTTGGCAAAGAGACTTTAGGTTATTGTTGATATAGGTCGCCTTGCTGTAGAAATCGCTACGTTGATAATTCGAGGAAGTATACCTGTTAAAACAATCTTATTAGTTTTTTCCTTTAATCGCTCTAGTAAGTCCCTGTACCTAGCCAGCAGTTCTTCCGATCTAGAATTTAAACGTTATTAGTACCCATATGAATAACACACGTTGTGTCCTCGAGGTACCGTCTGTAAATGGTCAACACTATTAGTTATATCCTCCACCCTTGCACCAGGGTAGCAGTAACGGCGCCTACGACGAGGGTTTCTCCCACAGAATTCCTCGAGCTGCCCTCGAACATGGAATCGCCAACGAGTCGTATTTCCGGTTCATCAGCATCTTCGAAACCTAAAACAGAAAACTTATTTGTTGTTTTTACTGGTAGACAAGTCTTAGGTTTCCTCAATGGGGCTCCATTACGCACTCGAACGAAGGGTTGGGAACTAGGGGAAGAGAGAGGGCTATTAGTACTATTTATATTATTAGTAGAAACTGAGGCAGGAGTGGTCGTAACTGGAGTCTTAAGGGATTCTAATTTTGCTGTCAGTAGCATCACGCTTTCTTCAAGCCTCACTCTGGTCTCCCTCTCACGTTCTAACTCGTTCCTCAGCACTTCCATGTTTGAGCACCACCTGCAAACTAACTGTTCATTATTATTAGCCATTGTAAACGCGTAAGCGGCAATTTTCCCTTCACAGCGACTGCAAGTACTTGACCGGGGTGCCATGCTCTTAATTAGTTAAAAAAAAAACGAACGTTTTGAAATTAATAGATTACAACGTAGGTCTACCGCGTGCTTATTGTGCCGTCACCTGCGCAAACCCGCAAAAATGTTCCTGAAACGCAGAAACAGGTTCTTGTAACACAAATTTATACTAAATGAATATATAATTAAGCTACCGACGAAGGATCTGTAAAAGAAAAAGTATTATTAAAACTTATCTCTCTGCTATTCGACCGACTGTTTTCTTTCCGTTTTTCCTTTTTCCCACGGAGGGTGACCACCCACACTCTACTTGATCCCCCGAAAGAAGGGAAAATGAACCTTATGAAACCACGTTTTCTGATAGATTTGTAAAACAAAAAAGGCAAACCAAGGGAATTCCAACCTTATGAAACCTCGCTTAGTAATAGATTCGGGAAACAAACAAAGCAAGCCACGTGCACCAGCCTTGGTTTAACCAAATAATATAGTAATGAATAAAATCAATAAATGAAATATATTCGTTAATGAATGATTAGTAACACGAAGTAATTTAGTTAACAATGCACCAAACACTATTTTTTTAAAGACACTTCAACGAAAACCACTTATTCAATTGGTAACACTGGACACTCGATAAAACACGTCTGTTCACAAGGAAAGACTGATGATATATATATATATATATATATATATATATATATATATATATATATTAGTGATGTAGCGGATGTCATTTTTTCCACATCCGCGGATGCGGATGCGGATGAGGATGTTTGATTTCAACATCCGCGGATGCGGATGCGGATGTCTACATTTTCGTTATTTTTTAGGATATATTCGAGATTTGTTGTGTTTAACGTATATAATAAGTTATTATATAGAGAGAGCTGTAGCTATAATGTAGTATAATTGATTAATTGTACAGTAATTGCTGTACTTTTCCCTGAACATATAAAATAATAGCAAGCATCTAACTAATATAGAAATCAATTAGTGAATTCGTCTGCAAATAAATTCGTTATATTTTTTTTGAGTTTCAGCCACAATTAGAAACCATAATTGTGTTACCCGACCTCTTTCCCCAACCTCCACCCTTATAGAAAGAGATCTTTAATTAGCTTGATAACTATTTATATTAAGTTTAAAGTTTTATTAGGCATATTTATAAGTGAGTAATTAAAATAAAGTAAACTAAGATGTTCATCGTTTAATATTCAAACTTAATTATAGGAAGGTTATGCTTAAGGAACATTAATTTTTCTGCCTTTTCTGCTGCCAGTCTGTTTCTCTTTTCATCATATATTAATCCAACACTGCTAAATAATCTCTCGCTTGGTACGCTTGTTGGAGGACGTGCTAAATGTTTCCTTGCAAGTTTACTCAAGTATGGATAGATATTCTGCGTATTTTTTCACCAACTAATAGGATTGTCACATGCAGCCAGGCGTTTTTCTTGGTGATAGCTCTCGATCATTTTTACTACATCTTTTGACATCGCGTAGGTCTCGTCATCGCTGCTTGGCTCAAGAAACTGAGAGAGAGATTCTGTGATAGATTTGCTTGTTGAATGTGTTGGTTCTGTCACTGAAACTTTTATTCTTTTGGTGGGTGGCGAAGCGACAGATTCAAGAGATTGAAGCTCTTCAACTGCTTTGCCAAGTGATGATTTAACTCGTTCTAATGTACTAGGTGAAAATAACTTAGCTTTGTAACGTGGATCTAAGTAGGTTGCAAGAGAGTAACTTCATACAAGAACAGCCTCTCGTCTTGTCGCTTGCATCACTTTTGCGCACAATGAACTAGTTCTATTATTACAGTAGAATTTGATAATTTACGCTTATTAATGACGTTTTATCTCAACGGTCCACATCCGCACGACATCCGCAGTCCAAAGTACGGATGCAGATGCGGATGCGGATGCGAGAAAATGTGCGGATGTTCCGCGGGATGTGACCTACATCACTAATATATATATATATATATATATATATATATATGAAAAGAAGGACCAACACAACGGCAAACATTTTCGTTTATTTTTTGTACTTCAGAAGTTTCGACAAATCTTTTGTCATCATCAGTGAATTAAGTCTTAAAACTGTTTTAGTTTTCGATTGAAGTTCCAAATTTAATAATGTATGTTGCCATGATTTATATAGTTTGGAGTTATGGAGGCGTTATGGAGTTATGGAGGTTATGTAAGCTCCGTTTCCCTAAGGAGAAGTCAATAGCTTTAATATATATATATATATATATATATATATATATATATATATATATATATACATATATATATTAGGGTGGGGCTGTAGCCCTCCGAAATCTAAAACTTGGTCCGATCAAGCCTACCATTTTTTTGAAATGGGGATCCCCCCCCCCAAATAACTAGTGAAGTTTCAGCAAAATTGGACTTTATTTACCTGTGGCTGGGACAATTATGTTCTTTTTGGGGTCTACGCGTAGACCCCATTTAGTGAAATCGATCATAACTCGAGAACCATTGCACCTTGGAAGGTCATTTAGAACAGAGAAGAGACAGACCAGGGATAAAAAAAGAGGAGAGGGAGGCATTACAGGCAGATATTGACTTCCTGCAAAGTATGATGACTTGCAGAACTGCATCATACTCTGGTAGAGACAAGGTATATGAGGCAATTGTGAAGTCAAGGAACAAGAAGCGTGAGCGGAGCAGATCATCTCATGAAGCGGATAATCAACAGCACGATTTGGATGCAGAGAGCAGCTGTGTTAGTGAAGAGGATACCGAAGAAAGTCTCAAGGAAGCGGAAGGAGCTGAATCATCTCCATCCCAGAGTGCACGGAAGCATCACAGAACCAAGACTGGCGTAGACATCCATGTCCTCCCTGACATACTGAAGAACGAGTTGATGCAGTCTACAGCCATAAGAAACAAAACTTCACCAACAGTACTGTCAGCTATCATCCACTCCTTCATCTCAGGTTGTAATCATGGTGACACATCTGGAATTTACTTGTACCACTCACAAGCATACAGGTTAGTCTAGACTCTAGAGTGTTGCACTAAAATGTTTATACAATTCATCATTCAATACTGCTTATGTGGTAGTTCCAAAAAATCTGACATGTTATATTACTGCATAGTGCATAATTATGTATCCAAGTCTTTGAACAATTTCTTTCATCTGATACTCGTTACAAACCAATTCTCTCAATACCTATTGTCCATTTGTCAAGCACTAACAAATAGTAACTATATCATTGAGGTACCTACATTGAAATTCAATGCACTGACAACGGCTGTTTCAAGCGTTGACTCTTGATATGCTTTCCAGGTATCACATAGCTGCTGGCAAGAACATCAGTGACAAGATTCTGGAAGAGTGGCAGCCGCCAACTATTGGAGCTCTACATTGGGATGGCAAACTCGTGCAAAGCTTGGTCACAAAATATGACGTTGTTAAGCGATTGCCAGTTCTGGTCTCAGGTACGTAAGCAACTCGTTGTTAACTAGAACTTTATATTGTTGAAATTTGCTGAAAAAAACAAACTGTTTAGCAGTTACAGTTGAAACAATAAATCGACCTTGAAAATCTATTCAAATTCAATGATATTTGTGAACCACTATTTAATATACCTCCTTCACAAGCCAACAACAAGGTGATCTTCTGTACCTAACTACCCAGTTACCCACCTATATTGTGTGACTATTCTGTGTCCTTACGTGCACATAGAATTTACCTAGTTGACTTACTCCTAGGAGACGTTGGTGTGAAGCTGCTCGGTGTTCCAGCCCTACCCACTAAAAGCAACCAGTCTATGGGGGACCTGATCTGTGGTGCAACCTGTGAATTGCTGAGTGAATGGGGATGTAGCGACTGCATTCGTGCCATGGTGTTCGACACCACTGCAGCCAATACAGGTGATTGATTGATTGATGATTTCCTGATTCTTTTGTATATCTCTTTTTGGACTTTCTACTGCTAATTCTATTACTTTAGTGTTACAATGTTACACTGTTACTAACCCATCTCTTAAAATCTTTCTCCATTTCAGGGCACATAACTGCTGCGTGTGTAGCTGTTCAGACAAGGTTAGATCGGGAGTTGCTGTGGTTGGCTTGTCGTCATCACGTTGGGGAAGTCGTCCTGTCACATGTTTTGGATGGTTTGCAAATCGAAACTTCAAACAGCCCCGACATTCAGCTCTTCAAAAGGTTCAGAGATAACTATGGATCACTCACATCCAAATATCTATCAGATGTTGTCTTTCTGGATTTTGAGGAGAATCCCTCAGAAATAGCCGATGCCATATCATCGATGCTATCAAGTGACAATTTGTGCTACAGGAGAGACTACAAAGAGCTTCTCATCCTTGCCTCCTTCACTCTGTCAAGGAACACTAGTGGCTTCGTATTTCAAAGTCCTGGTGCTCTCCACAAAGCCAGATGGATGGCGAAGCTCCTTTATATCATTAAAATGGTTTTTCTCTCCAAGAAGATCGAGAGAGAGAGCTCCTCAAAGGGACAGTCTTTGCATCAGGACAAGTTGACAAATTGGTGAGGTTTGTGAAGTTTGTACTGCTCGTATACATTCCTTGGTGGATGGAATGCCCCTCACCAAGCAACGCACCAGTCAATGACCTCAATCTCCTGCAGAAAATCATGAGGTATCCTGACAAAGAGATACAACGGTCAAGTACCAAGGCCATAAAAAACCATCTGTAGTATCTCACAGAGGAATTGGTGCCTCTGGCACTTTTCTCCCACAGAGTCTTAGACTCAGTGAAGACTGAGATAGTGAGCAGAATGAGAGCTACTGAAGCTCCAAGTGAGGACATCAACAGGACCAACAGACACTTCATGAAACGGTTACAAGGAGTTACAAGGAAAAGAAGTACCTCAAAAGGCCTTGCGGCCCATACCGAGGAGGTACCAATGGCAACGGGTGCCACGGAAAATTTTCTACACACTCAAATAGTGTGCAAAATTTGGTCTACCCTTTTCTTGAACTGATCCACAGAGGAACTGTTCACAACTTCCGAAGGTAACCTGTTCCATGTGTCACAGATCTTATACGTAAAGTAATTCCCACACACACTAGTCCTAAACCGTTTCAAATCCAACTTCCAACCATTGTTGCGAGTTGGGTTATCATTTAAACTAAACATACTTCTAAAATCGACATCGTTGAACCCGCGTAAGAGCTTGAAAACCTCGATCAGTTGACCGCGCAGCCTCCGAGTTTCAAGCGAAAACAAGTTCAGGGCGCGTAACCGTCGATTGTAGCCCATATGCCTAACGGAAGGGATTAACTTTGTGGCCCTCGCCTGCACTCGCTCCAGCCTCTCAATATCTTTCCTGAGGGTGGGCGACCAGAACTGCACAGCATACTCCAGGTGCGGCAGAACAAGGGAATTGTACAGTGAGAGCACAATCTCCTTGTTCCGAAACTGAAATTGCCTCCTGATATAACCCAATAGTTTCTGGGCTTTCTTTTCCACCTCTACACACTGTTTCGTAAACTTAAGGTCGCTGCTAATTAGCACACCCAAGTCCTTTTCTAAATCAGTCACCTCGATATTACTACCCAACATCGAGTAGTCCGACTTGGGATTGGCGTAGCCAATGTGCATCACTTTGCATTTACCCAAGTTAAACGGCATTTGCCATTTTTCGGATCACTCTCCTATCCTACCTAGGTCCGCACGCAGTTCCTCGATCGCTTCGGGCGTCCCAACATTGGCCCCAAGCTTGGTGTCATCAGCGAATTTGGCGATCCGACTGACGATGCCACCGTCGATATCATTTATGTAAATGATAAACAACAGTGGCCCCAAAACGGAACCCTGAGGAACCCCACTAGTGACCGAGGCCCAACCCGATCTAGCCCCTTTAATTACCACCCTCTGCCGCCTATTCCTCAGCCAGTTTTCAATCCACCTACCTATTTCCCCTCAATCCACCTACCTATTTCCCCTGAGTCTGAGTGGTCTGAGCATCCATCATACCAAGTTGCTCTAAAAGTGATTGGAAACCTCAAAGTAGTGAATGATAGCGTGGAGAGAGGGGCTAAACTTGGGAGCGACTTTCTGTCTGCAGCAAAGATTGAGGACAGGTATCAGAATTTGCTACAGGTCGCAGAAAATGACAGGAAGAGAGTCCCAGACCAGAGAAAACGGCACAATACTCAAGAAATGTGGTTCTTGAGTTTGTGATTTTTTTGTATACCAGGTTAATATTCGATTTTACTCCCAGTAACAAGCAGTTGAACAAGTACTATATACTGAATTGTCATTAAAAACTGACTAAAAAAATATATATCTTATGTTGTGCAAATTTGTTCAAATGTACATTTTTTAATAAAATATATTTCCTGTTTTGAGATAATGTACTTTTTTTCATAAAATATTTTTCCTGATTGGGCTATTTTTTGGCTACTCTGCGACTTAATTAGTTTGTTGTTTTCTGTTCTGGCTATTTTTTCTTATTGGATTCAGTTTGGTGGTGTTTGTGATAGAATTATGACGTGCCACTCGTGTGATTTCGACTTTGAGAACTTGATTCGTCATGTGCCCTAGATGAAGACAAAGCATTGGATGTTTCTATCAATTACGGCGTTATTCTCTCATCCTTAACTTGCCCGAAATGCGACAGTGAGTGGCTAATACGAAAAGATCAGAAGATATTTAGGTGAAATAACCATTATTAACCTGTTAGGTTAATTGAATGCCCGGTTATGTCAACTGAATGCCCGGTTAGGTCAATTGAATGCCCGGTTAGGTCAACTGAATGCCCGGTTAGGTCAACTGAATGCCTGCTTAGGTCAACTGAATGCCTGGTTAGGTTAATTGAATGCTCGGTTAGGTTAATTGAATGCCCGGTTAGGTCAACTGTACGCCCTTGATGATTGGTTAGGTTAAGTCGTGATATTTTCGTTAGTTTAAACGAAAATGACGAGAGCAAACTTTTCTGGTTAATTTTGAGATGTTTTGCACGTTTCCTGTAGTAATGCGTCATTTACGAGATCTCGTAACATGGACATATCCTATATCTTTATGTTACGATACCTCAAAAACTACGCATTTGTACAGGAAACCAATGGCAGATTCGTGCAAAGCACCTCAAAATTGACCAGAAAAGTTTGCTCTCATTATAAAACCAGACTGGGAGTAAAATGGCATATTTACCGTATACTGTACTACATAGTGTAGAACTGTTTTTATTGATTTTTTGGGAAGTGAATGTTCGCAAGTTGACATGCAATGATGGTACAATGGTTTTTTTTGCTATAACTCGAAAAGTAAGCCCCCTAGACCATATGTTTGTCCAAATATCGTATATAAACTTGATGTTTCCGGTCATTTTGCACCCACAATTACCTTCCTAGGTGCTTGATGTTTCCGGTCATTTTGCACCCACAATTACCTTCCTAGATGCAATGGTTCTCGAGTTATGATCGGTTTCACTAAATGGGGTCTACGCGTAGACCCCAAAAAGCACATAATTGTCCCAGCCACAGGTAAATAAAGTCCATTTTTGCTGAAACTTCAGAGTTTTGTTATTTGTGGGGATCCCCACAAGAAAAAAAAGGTAGGCTTGATTGGCCATGGTAAGGGCTACAGTAGGGTGGCCCACTTTTCAATTTTTTTTTAAAAGCATAGGTTATCGTAGTTTTTCCCATTATTTGGCACTATACTAGCACATTGGTACCATTTTTACAAAAATTGATCAATATTTAGGAGTCTCGCATCGACCTTGAAATTACGAGTTTTTTAAAAAAATGCGTACTTTTTAACTTTTTACTGAATCAAGATAAATCATTAAGTAGGGATGTTTTCTGAATCCTCTTGATGAGAGAAGCCGTTTGGTGTGCGTTCCAATGTCATACGACTAACGGTTTAAAAGTTGTGCCTGTATACAGGTAATACCAATGTGCTAGTATAGTGCCAAATAATGGGAAAAACCACGATCACCTATACTTTTCAAAAAATCAGCAAATAGCAGACAAATAAAGAAGAAAGAAACAATAACTTAAACAATCACTTTTGCATTGTATTGACCACTATCACACGTCACTGGCTGCAACGTTGTCCCTCTGTGCTATGTCATCGTGGCGAGTGATGACTTTTTGAAGTCGCCGAGCTCTTTCCGGTTCTTTTCCACCACTTGCAGAAGATCCTGCAGCTGTGCCTCGTCCTTTGTGACCGTGTTCGCATAGTCTTGTATCAGTTGGACTCCTCTTTCAGCGACGTCATTGGTGACCTGGAGATTAGAGATCACATCCTTCAGACGACAAAAGTCCTCGTTCTCGTCCCACTTATCAGTTGGCAGGGTGAGCCACGAAGACCCATACATCTTCAGACCTGCAAATAAGAACCAGGAGGACTCGTCGATCAGGTCGGGGAGTAGCGTCATCTCGTCGACTGAGACGTTCTCGTATGTGAAGTCTTTGGGTACAGGGAGGTGGGACAGCTTCTCTGCCATCTGTTGCTTCACAGTGCCATCCACCTTGTTGTTGCATAGAGCGAAGATGACGGTCTGAGGCCTCAGATACCAGAAGTGCCGCCTCATCACTGCCAGTGACGCTTCTGCCACCTCGCGGTCCACTGCCCTATACCTCAGAAAACGCTGGTATAGTTCCAGGTCATTCAACGGCGCATCAGCTGCTACAGGGACCGCCAACCAAGCTGGTACGTACAGAAGAGCGATGAACACCACGATCCTGTGCAGTTTGTCGACCAACTCGGCGTCGAGCTCCAGCTGCCTACTGAACATCAGCAGTTTTGTGTAATAGATGACCTGAAACAGAATATGCACCATTGTAAGTAAGACAGGTTTATTGTTACCAATTACTTTGTTTGCGTTATAATGAAATGTTTATCTTTGAATAACATTTAAACTTATCTCTAGATTATTTTTGTTTGAAAATACTAACTTTAGCCATCCATCTTGCGTGGTGGTAGGCTCCTTCTCCATGGCCTGGCCTCATCTCCGGTTTCGTATGCACACTTTGAGGTTTGCGGCTCCTGGCGAGGACGTTTTCTTCCTTCCTGTAGTTTTCTTTTTACAGCGAAAATTTTATCGTTCCCGCTCATCGTTGCCACCCGAGGACCACGTTGATCGAGGTAGAAGTCAATGTCTTCTTTCTTGTCCTTGTCAGACAGCAGTCGATTCTTCTTTATATCTTCGACAGCGTCAGATGCTCCGATATCCCACAGCTTGTCCACACTGTCCGAAAACTTCTGCCGTTTTCCTCCGGCGTCAGTTTCTCGTTTTCTGCTCTTTTGGAGTAAGTGCCACTCTTTCCACAATGCCTCTAGCTTCCGTTCTCAGTTGAGCTTTGTGATTGTTTTAATGTGGGCCATGTTCCAAAACTTTAAGACGTTGTTTACGGTTTCTTTGAATGTGTCTTTCCTGTTAGCAGTGTACTGGATAACACTGAAGAAGTATTGCAAAATCTGCCGTGTTGTTGGCAATTTGCTACCACTGATGGAAGACGACTGTTGGCCAACTAAAAAAATTTCCGAGGCCGATCTTAGAGAAGGTAGCGATGTTATTTTCGCCTTTCCTTTTGATGACTCTCTATTTGTAGCTTCAAGAGTTCTTCCAGTTATGGTTGCCATCGATTTGTCCATGACAAAGGATGAGGAACTCAGACAGAATTTCAAAATGTTATGATCTGCCAAAAAAGAAATAGGTTAGGTACCTGGCACAGGCATAGTGCATTTTCTAATTACCTATATACATTATACATTCCGCCCGGGTATGGTGACTCATTTTTTTGAAAAGTATAGGTGATCGTGGTTTTTCCCATTATTTGGCACTATACTAGCACATTGGTATTACCTGTATACAGGCACAACCTTTAAACCGTTAGTCGTATGACATTGGCAGGCACACCAAACGACTTCTCTCATCAAGCGGATTCAGAAAACATCCCTACTTAATGATTTATATTGATTCAGTAAAAAGTTAAAAAGTACGCATTTAAAAAAAAAAACTAGTAATTTCAAGGTCGATGCGAGACCCCTAAATATTGGTCAATTTTTGTAAAAATGGTACCAATGTGCTAGTATAGTGCCAAATAATGGGAAAAACCACGATCACCTATACTTTAAAAAAAAATTGAAAAGTGGGCCACCCTAATATATATATATATATATATATATATATATATATATATATATATATATATATATATATATATATATATATATATAGGGAACATCCTTAACCCTGAAAGAAAATAGTTTTGTAGTGAGAGGACCAAAACTGTTTAATCAGTTGCCCAAAGACCTAAGAAACACGAAGGGAGTTGCAGTGGAAATCTTCAAAAGAAGACTAGACGCCTGGCTCAGAACAATCCCCGATGAGCCGGGCGTACCTGGCTATGTGAGGTCGAGAGCGCAAGAATCCAACTCACTACTTCACCAGGCCAACTCGAGAGGAGGGGCGACAAGCTTGACCTTCGCGAAATGAGAAATCATCGCGCGGAACCTTTGTAAGGTTGTAAGGTAAGGTAAGGTTGTATGTGTGTGTGTGTGTGTGTGTATATATATATATATATTAGGGTGGCCCTTATTTTTCAACTTTTGAAATTACTTGCTCCTAACCCCTAATCTTCTTCCAATATATAAAAAAGTGCTCTGTGCAAAATTTCAGCTCAATTGGGCTATATTAAGGTGGCCCCCAAAGGCCTTAAAGTTTCAAAATTCACCGATAATTGGTATTTCTAATATAAAACCTTTATAATTCATTTGCAAACTTTGTTTGGGAAAATAATCACAAAGCATAATCGAAAATGAATTTTATTTACAACAAATAATTACGCCGCTGATATAGGCCGCAGGCGCAGAACTTTCTAGAACCTTCCAGAAGCGGTTTTTTTACGCACTTAAGATACTTTACAATTTCCGTGAATATCTCGTCCAATTTTGGTTTTAAGTAAATAATGGTTATAACTAAATTTATTGTAAATTGAATTCTCTTTCGATCATATTCTATATTTCTTTCGAATAAAACACTGTAAAGAAGATAAAAACGGTTTTATATGAAAAAATATCAATATTGTTAAAATCTGAAACTTTAGGGCCTTTGGGGGCCATCTTAATATTGTCTGATTGAGCTGAAATTTTACGCAGAGCATTTTTACATGGATTAGAACAACTTTGGAGGTTGGGAGATGAAAAGTATTTCATTTCAGAAAATCACATACAACTAATGGCCACCCTAATGTAGAGTGTGTATATATAATGCACACCCACAAGGAAAAACGAAAAGCGATTACAAAGTTTTTCGTGTATTCCTCAGTATACCTTGTCGGGAGATGATAATAATTCTTTGATGAGGTGCACTGTTACAGTGGTGCTCATAAATATTCGTACATAGACATATTTCAGTTATATTCCTATCTTTTGTACCATGCATAGGATAGTTACGAAAAGTTTACCGTTCGTTTGGAAAAATAGAACAAATAAAAAAATTAGTTTAACTCCAACATATAATATAAAACATCAAAGAATTTGAGGAAAATAAAAAAAACAAAGTTAAAATGCAAAAGTTTTCATACATTTACTTACAAAATTATTTAATATATTGTGTGTGTCCACCTTTTGCTTGAATGACTTTACTGATTTGTTTTGGTATTTTTCTATAAAGTTTACACAGCTCCCACTAGATTTTGAGCTTATTCTTTTACAGATTATTATTTTGTTGCAGTACCCAATTGAGACCCATTCGCAACTCCCAAACTGAAGGTAATACATGTTCCAAAATGTCCTGATATTTCTTCGAATTCAGGATTCCATTAATGCAGATATGTCAACTCTCACGGATTTTCCGAGACTCACGGATTTTAAGTCTCAAACTCTCTTACGTAGGATATGTTTCCAGTTATCAAAATCAGGCACAGGCAAAATCAGGCAAAATCTCACCGATTTTCATACTTTAAGGTTGACCTCTCTGTTAATGACAAGCTTTCCTGGACCAGAAGCACTGAAGCACTCCCAAAGAAGCAAGTTACATAATACCAGGCCGGCAAGAGCTGCCACTAGCCCCGGGGAAGGATTGGTATATGGGCCCCCCCCTTTTACTCAGTATTTTATGATGAATGTTTTTTGTGTACATAACAAGCAAACTGATTATATGTCCAAGTCACTATTCAAAGCTCACAGTATGAATAAACAACTCAGAAGAAAATGACCATTTTATTTTTCGAATCAATTATATTAATTCTATCACCATGCAATTTACAAATGCAGTACCAGTCCATGCAGGTAAGACAATTGTTTACTGTAAGATTTTCATAATTAGAAGTGTACTTTCTTTGCCTTCTCTCTAGCAAAGTAGTAAATGATTCTGATGAACTTTAA
The DNA here is from genome assembly GCA_023014485.1 of Bathynomus jamesi. Taxonomy (NCBI): domain Eukaryota; kingdom Metazoa; phylum Arthropoda; class Malacostraca; order Isopoda; family Cirolanidae; genus Bathynomus; species Bathynomus jamesi. The sequence goes on from JAJOZX010000814.1 coordinate 993,634, forward strand.
AGTACGGGCTAACTGGCTTTCAATTACAATGGTTCCCAGACCTGTCAGTCGGTCTTGGGCATTGGTGGACCGGAGATAATATTTTATCTGTTTCAGTTTGAATACGATAATCTCTATAAATGTATGTTCATTAATTACATTTCCTCTCTGTTATTTAATCAATTGCTTTATTAATATTCTTAGATTTTAGCCCCCCCTCTTTCCGGGCCCCATAGAGGTCCTGGCGCAGGGGATTTAACTCGGCTTCCCCGCCCTCTCTGCGGTCCTGCTTACTACCACTGTGTTTAACCATAGGAAGGATATTTTTTTCCTCGAATGCAGTAATTGATTTATGTGAAACATACCGTTGCTCGTTGCTCCCGAATAATTCAGTTTGTCTCATCTGTCCAAAAAACTTTCTTCCAGAATACAAATTCATCATTTGATGATCCTTGGCGTACTTTAAATGAGCTTCTTTGTGCACTTTTCGTAGCAGTTATTTTCTTCGTGCAACTCTTCAATGCAGACCATTCTTTCTCAATATACGACATAGAGAAGAGGGATGGACATCGATCAGAGACAGTTTCAGTATTTGGTAAATATCATCAGCAGTCACTCTTGGATTCATAGTTTCGATTGTTCCAAAGCCTTTCCATTTCTTTATAACTGCATATAATTTGAAATTCTTCTCCTGTCTTCCTATACCTCTTTCCAGACTCGTGTGCAGCAACAACAAATCTCTTAAGATATGTAGATAGCTCTTTACCACGATGACCCATTACTTACAAATGACTTATATCGTGTGCGGAAATTTGTACGTCAACATTTGTACGACGGAAATTTATACGCCAGCATTTGTACGCCAGAACATTTATACGACTGGAAATTTATACGACTGACATTTGTACGACGGTAATTTAAGTATGCGCTCTACCGGACTTTTTTGACTTAAGTATGCGATCTATCCATGATAATAACCGTGACTTCATTTTTTTATATAAACATAAGCACAGGTGAAAAAAAAAATAAATAAATAAAAGTAAACATTATTTAAATATTTTGAAAATAATTTCAATTTGAAGAATTTTAAATTTTATCATGTATCACAGCGCATTCTCATTAATCTCTGGAGATTAATGAGAAAAAACTCGCAAGATTTGTTCTTCGATTTTTTAAATGACATTCGTTCTGTATATCGCTAGTTACATTTTCTCTTAAATTGATAAGCTGAAATCTAGTTTCAATTATGCATTTAATTATTGTAATATGTAATTTCATAATTTGTGATAATTTGTAATTTAACTTACCTAGTTTCAAATTCAATTTTATTAACTGATCATGAATTTCTTGCGTATAACGTATAAATTACCGTCGTACAAATGCTTGGCGTATAAATTTCCAGTCGTATAAATGTTCTGGCGTACAAATGCTGGCGTATAAATTTCCGTCGTACAAATGTTGGCGTACAAATTTCCGGGTTTCGACTTATATACACAATAAAGCAGGGGTTCTCAACCTTTCAAGGCTGCGATCTAAATTCTGGTCTCGGGGCTAGCTCGGTGACCAATGCCTTCAACAAGTTCACTCGTAATAGATAAAATAAGTAATAATGTAAAATGATTAGGGATAACACAAATAAATGGTAAATGACAATTCAATGACCCAAGTTTGGGTCGCGACCCAGAAGTTAAGAACCCTTGCTATACAGTCATTCGTCTGCCATGAAGATTCACAGAGAAAATTCTAGAATTCGGAATTGCCAACAGTCTCTTATCAATGAGCAGCCAACTACTGATAAAAATTTTAAATTCTTCAAGTCTAAGGTGGACACACAAAGTATTAAATACTTTTGTAAATAAATGTACGAAAACTCTTACATTTAATTTTTTTTTTATTTTCCTCAAATTCTTTGATGTTTTATATATTGGAGTTAAACAAATTTTTTTTACTTGTTAAATTTTTCCAAACGAATGGTAAGCTTTTCCTAACTATCCTATGCATGATACAAAAGATAAGGACGAATATAACTGAAATATTTCTCTGTCCGAATACTTATGAAAGTCACTGTAAATACACGAAAGGCTTTGGAATCGCTTTTCTTATTCCCTTGTGGTGTGGTTGTGCATCATTTATTTATTTCACGTGTTTAATTGACATTCATCCCACAGACATACACGCACACGCACACACGCGTAACTTTGAAAAGTAAAATTTAAGTGCCTTCAACTAACATGTCTAAAATTTAAATTCCGGTTTCAAATAAAATTTAAAATGTATGATGGAGTGCAGTTTAATTGGCTATTATGAAACCAACTTTGAATTTTTATTTTACTTTATTTATTAATCTATTCGCTTATATTTTAAAAGTTCAGAGTATCCAAGACGTCGACTTTTTATTTTCTTTAATTAAGAACATTTTTTGATACATCAAAGAAAATATTATTGTGATGTTACATATACTGTAATTAGCATGAATAGTTTCATTGAAAGATAATTTAATTAGAGGCGTAATAACTATTTTAGATTTTTACCATTTTTAAATCCTTTCCAGCCCACCAGGTCCATATTGACCCATAATAGTGTATATCTTCTAATTCGTAAGTAAATTCGGCCGGAAAGGAATAAAGGTAATTTTATTCAGGCCAATCTATAATAATAACAAAACTGTTTCATTAAAATTAACCTCTCATACAGTTATTTAATATCTAGGCAAAACCCTTCGCATATATCGTTAAATTAACAGGGCAAACACCCGGCAGGATGCCTGCCAATTGTGATAGGGCTTCGGGCAGTTAATCCAAAGATTGGGTTTCAATTCCTGGATCACACCAGATTTCGGCAATTAAGGAACTTCTCTGCGTTTTCCTTGCTAGGGTAGTGGTTCGAATTCCACGTAAAGCTGTAGGTTTCCTCTGTCATATGACCTTATCTCTTACGAAGGAGGTTAAACAACCTCAAATATTATTAAGAGAGCAAGCTCACTGAAGCTTTTTTTTAATGAAATTACACTGGGCAACACGTATTTTATTGAATGATATCTGACACTTGATTCTAGGTAATTTGGGTGCGCTGAATACGAATTTCAACTCGGTTTGGCTCTATCAGGTCCTGATTCTTGTCGACAGCCTATGTGCCATTTTCCAGATTTTTCAAATTAGGACTAAAAAATTAAGTCATGTGTTAAATTTTTTTTTCAAGTTTCATGAATACAAGCAGTTCAAACTACAGTAAAATTACATTATAACGATAGAAATGACTTAAAATAAAAAAACAACAGATATGAAGCTTTCACTGTGGCAAAAATTTTCTTTTGTAAGACTTTCTAGCGTATTTGCTTGTTGATGGCAGGTCTCTTTTCAAGCACCAGCAGTAATCAGCCATCATGTGGGAATCCCAGCGGCCTTGGTACCGTTCCTCCATAATTTTGATATCTTGGTGGAATCTCTCCCCTTGTTCGTCACTTACATCACCTAAATTACTTGGAAATTGGTCAAGATGGCTATTCAAAAAATGCATTTTTATGCTCATATTGCAACCTAACTCTTTGTAGTCCTTAAAAGTTTTTTTACGATTTCTTCGTAGTTATCTGCCCTATAATTGCCTAAAAAGTTTTCTATCAAGTCCACGAATGAGAACCAGCCATTTTTTCGCGTTCATTCATGACATTAGGAAAATTGCTGTCTTTAATCATTGTTCTTATTTGTGGACCGTCGAAAATTCCCGCTTTGATGTTTTCATAACTTAAACTTGGAAATTTTGAAGTTATGTATTTGAAACACTCGCCGTTCGTATCTAAAGCTTTTACATATTGTTTAATGAGGCCTAGTTTTATATGCAGAGGAGGAAATATGATTTTATCTCTGCTCACTAAAGGTGGATTAATTACGTTTTTTTCTCCGACAGTAAGTGATGTTCGTGCTGGCCAGATTTGTTTGAAATAATGTTCTTCCTTGGCTCTGCTGTCCCATAAGCAAAGGAAGCAGGGATATTTAGTATACCCTCCTTGTTGTCCTAGCAGAAAATTAACCATTTTTAAGTCAACACATATGATCCACTCGTGCTCCCTATATTTGATAAGATTTAAAACCTTTTCTATATGTTCATACTTTTCTTTTAATTTTGTTGAGTGCCCAATCGGTATCGAGCCGTATAGATTGCCATTATGCAACAACACACTTAAGACTTCTTTTCGAACTGTCTAAAAACAAGCGCCAATCATTTGCATCGTAAGACTCAACCCCCATCTTCTTTAACAAACCAACTATGTCGCAGCAATATAAAACTATCCTCTGTTCTAAAATATTTAACAAGTTCTTCTTCTCTTTTTCTGTAAAATGAAATGTATGTGTTTGAAGTAAGCAAGTTTTTCTCTTTAAGTCTTGAAGCTAAAATTTCCGCAGCCTTTTTTGGCAAATTTAGATCCCTTACAAGATCATTCAACTCGGCCTGGTTAAACTTTTGCGGATCGTTTTGACTTTCAAATACGCTGGGGTCAAAATCGGTGTCTGACTCCTCAAAGTGCATAACAATATTTTCAGGAACATCTTCAACTAATTCTTGAGTTGGCAGACCCTTAAATTTTGGAATGGGGATCTCATTTGAATGTAGCACAGGTCGTATCGCGGTGTCGAAATTTGGGTACTCGATACAATGTTTATTTTTCTTAGTGAAGCCCGAAGTCTTGACAAAGCAAAGGTAGCAATCGGTCTCGTGGTTAGTAGGCTCTCGCCACACCTGATAGGAAAAAAAATTGTAAAGCGTTAACAAAAGCGACGAGAGACTTGTTTTTATGAATTTTATCAAAAGTTATCACCCAAACATTTAACATTTCTATGTGTTTCAACCTTATGCAATATTTGAGATTCTTATAAACATTTTCTGTAAATTTTTGTTTATGTACCTAAGTTACAATTACATTTAGGTAAGTTACAGTATACTAGTGATTAAATTACGTAGTTTTATGAAATCATAAACTTACCATCGGAACTCCAAAAGGTATTTTTGAATCCGAACCCTTCGTCCAATGTCGCAGTCTTTCAATGCATATAGTGCAGGCTTTATGTGGAGCCCACGATTTATCTTGGTCCCCCAGTTTTATGCCAAAATAAGCTAAGTAAGCTCTTTTTACGAAGTCAGTTATATTTGCTCGTTGATGTGGAAGTGTAAAATTTCCACATATATAACAGAAGGAATCAGGGTTGTTTTTGCATTTGAACTTTCTAGTGCTTGATGACATATTGCTTGATTGTTCTGCCAATTTGTAAAGGTATTTAAAGCCCTTAATTCATATAAATTTAAGAAAATCTGAAATATAAACACAAAAATTAGTTTAAATAGGTACTTATTATGAAATAGGTACTTACAATCTATGAAATTAAACTAGAAACACGGATGAGTAGGTACAATATAAATTACGTCTAATTAAATCAACTATATTAAATCACGATGACAAAATTACTCACTAAATCATATGCCAATTCAAAATTATGTTAATGCCCAAACTTAATTAACTAATTCAACTGACTGACTGACTGACTGACTGATTGAATTGACTGATTAACTCTGGAAACGAGTCGCTTTTATATATTTTAGTTGTCCCTCTAGAATACTCTACAGAGAACAGGAACGCTCGAGAAAATTTTAGAATTCTATGATATTTTTAGCTTAATTTACTAATATTAAAATGGGTTAAAAATGACAAAATTAAAAATATTTTTAGGGTGTTACATATAAAAATATACATAATACAACAATACCATAACAATAGGTACAAATACCTAGATAAAAACCTAGTTGCATAATGTGTAACTGCAAAAAGACAGCGAGTATTGAGAAAAAAACCTTTTTATGAATACGACGAAAGAGGAGGGGTGTTGAGCAAAATCAGGACCTGATAGAGCAAAACCGAGTAAAATTTCGTGCTCAGCGCACCCAAATTACCTAGAACTAACTGTCAAATCTAATTCAATAGACAAAAAGTTGAAATTTGTTCCCCAGTGTTATAGTGAGAATTGGCAAATGGCGCATACAGTGAAAAGAGTTAGATGATCTTAACTTCCGCTTTATTCTGGACAATAAAATAAACCTCAGTTTGTGCCAGTGCGCAATTGGGGACGTTTAGTTGACAAAGATTACGGACAAAATATTTACGATGTCAATCAACTTCAAGGGTGCATTTTAACAGCATAAAATGTGCTCGTTCAAGACACCATTTCTACAGCAGTCCGCCGGTGGTGCGCAAGGCTACAGTTGGTCATTGATAATAATTGAAGACACATTGAACACTTGCTCCGTTAATGTTTTATTCAATTTGTTTTCGTTCACTGTAAACTTTTTTAATGTTCAGCTAAGTCTCTAATTATCCTCCTTGTCAACTTTATTTTTAACAACTATTGGTTAAGCTGAAATTAAAAGAGGCTACTGATCCGATTTATATAAACTACCTCTCGTTTTAAGAACAGTATAAAGGGTTTAATATGATATTATTTTCATTTAGTTATCTCTAAAATTGTTCCACAAGAAGAATAGTTCAACCCTCCCCACATCCACAGACACTTAGTAGCCAAATAACCCCCTCGTATACTCAAAATGTAGTTATTTTCAATGTGTGTATTTGCACTATGTGCCCCGAGTACACAATAGTTACAAAGTTTAAAAACGTCTATCTCAAAACTGGTTTGGCGAGTTCACTTCTCGTACTCGTGACGCCTCATATATATATATATATATATATATATATATATATATATATATATATATATATATAGCGCAAGACTATAAATTGGCCCAAATAGAGTGGAGAACAGTTTTAGAAAATAAAACAACTGAAGAAATGCTAACAACCTTGGAAGAAAAGACGCTGAGAATTTTAGAAAAGTATGCTCCGAAATCACAGCCAAAAGGAAAGAGGAGCTGGCTAGAAAGGCAAAAGGGAAGAATATTCCGCAAAAGAGAGTGGAGGCGAAGTTAGCCAACTGCGGAGATAATGCCAGGAAAGTAATACAAGAAAAACGGGAGGGTATCAATAGGGAAATATAAACCCTGATTAAGGACCATACAGAGAGGGAAGAAGAAAAGGCAGTAGAAGCAATAAAGGAAAATCCAAAATATTTCTATAGTTATGCGAAAATGAAAACAAAAAAGCGCGCCGCTATTGGGCCCTTAAGGAAGAGAAATAATGAACTAACCGACGATCCAAAAGAAATATCTGAAACATTGAGAGCCTAGTATGAATCAGTTTTCAGTACCGCAAAAAGTGACAAAGCGATACCTGATATAGATGCAGTCTTTGAAGAGAAATTGCAAGGAGAGTGTATAACAGACTTTGATTTTACACCAGAAGATGTAGCGAGAGCTATAAGACAAATGAAATCACATTCAGCCGCAGGTCCGAACAACTAAAACGCATTACTGATAAAAAACTGTAAAAATTAAATAGCTCCATCCTTATACTGGATATGGAGAAAATCTCTAGACACTGGGGAAATACTGAGCATTTTGAAAATAGCAAACATTGTCCCTCTATATAAAGGAGGGGATAGATCTCTAGCAAAGAACTAAAGACCAGTGTTATTGACGTCCCACCTCACCAAATTATTTGAAAGAATAGTCAGAGAGAATATTTACGATTTCTTGGAGACCATTGGAAAGATTCAACGAAAATCAGCACGGATTCCGATCAGGTAGATCATGCCTGTCACAACTAATAGAACATTACAACAATATCGTAGATGCACTGGAAGGCAATGACAACTACGATGTCATATGCACGGATTTTGCTAAAGCTTTCGACAAACGTAATCACGGTATGATAGCACATAAAATGAAATATATAGGAATAACAGGCAAAGTGGGAAAATGGATCTACAACTTCCTCAGAGAACGTCTACAGGTCCTCAAAATTCAAGGTATATCATCATCAGAATCGGAAATACGCAGCTCAGAACCACAAGGTACAGTGCTGGCCCCAATAGTGCAGTGTTTTACGCTGATTTAGAAAATACAATTCATATTTTGCAAAAATGAAGACTTTAAAAGTTAAAGCCATTTAAATTTTGAATTTTCTCCTTCGAAATTAACTAAGTATTAGGTTAGGTTTAGGGGGTCTTATCCTTTGAACGCATTTCTTTCTATTTTTTCGCAAATTTGCTCAATAGCTCAGTCTTATACTCTGATTTAGAAAATGCAACTCATTTTTTGCAGAAATGAATACTTAAATACTTACAGACATTTAAGTTGTGAAATTTCTCCGTTGAAATTAACTAAGTATTAGGTTAGGTTTAGTGGGTCTTCTCCTTTCAGTGCACTTCTTTCGATTTTTTCACAAATTTGCTAGTTAGTGCAGATTTTAACGCTGATTTAGAATATGCAAATCATTTTTTGCGGAAATGAATACGTAAAAAGTTAGTCATTTGAAGTTCAATTTTCTCATTTGAAATTAACGAAGTATTAAATTAGGATTATGGCGTCTTATCCTTTTCACGCAATTCTTTTGATTTTTTCACAAATATGCTCAATTGTGCAGTTTTAAACGCTGATTTAGAAAATCCAACTCATTTTTGGCAGAAATGAAAACTTTAAAAGTTACAGCCATTTAAATTTTGAATTTTCTCCTTTGAAATTAACTAAGTATTGGGTTAGGTATATTGGGTCTAATTCTTTCCACGCACTTTCGATTTTTTTGGAAATTTGCTCAATAGTGCAGTTTTTTATGTTGATTTTGAAAATAGAACTAATTGTTTGCAAAAAGGAATACTTAAAGAGTTACAGCCATTTAAATTTTCAATTTTTCCCTTTGACATTAACTAAGTATTAAGTTATATTTAAGTGGTCTTATCTTTTCCACGCACTTTCGATTTTTTCACAAACTTGCTCAGTAGTGCAGTTTTTAACGCTAACTTAGAAAATGCGAATTATATTTTGCAAAAATGAATACTTAAAAAGTTAGAGCCATTTAAGTTTTGAATTTTCTCCTTTGAAATTAACTAAATATTAGGTTAGTTTATGGAGTCTTATCCTTTCCACGCACTTCTTCCAATGTTTTCGTAATTTTGCTCAATAGTGGAGTGTTTTACGCCGATTAAGAAAATGCAATTCATATTTGGTAAAAATGAATACTTAAAAAGTTACAGCCATTTAAATTTTTTATTTTCTCTTTAGAAATTAACTAAGTATTAGGTTAACTTTAGGGGGTCTTATCCTTTCAACGCATTTCTTTCGATTTTTTCGCAAATTTGCTTAATAGTGCAGTTTTATACTCTGATTTAGAAAATGCAACTCTTTTTTGCAGAAATGAATACTTAACCCTTTCATACTTGATTTTCGCTTACTTTTCATACCACAAAAAAACACTTGTTATATCTCCACAATGACTAAAATCCCATAAAAGTTTATTGTCTCATTTGCGCCTATACGGTATGAAAGGTTAAATAGTTACAGCCATTTAAATTGTGAATTTTCTCCTTTGAAATTAACTAAGTACTAGATTAGGTTTAGTGGGTCTTTTCCTTTCAACGCACTTCTTTCGACTTTTTCACAAATTTGGTCATTAATGCAGATTTATCGCTGATTTAGAATATGCAACTCATTTTTTGCTGAAATGAATACTTAAAAAGCTAGAGCAACTTAAATTTTGAATTTTCTGCTTCGAAATTAAGTAAGTATAAGGTTAGGTTTATTGGGTCTTAACCTTTCGACGCAATTCTTTCGATTTTTTCGCAAATTTGCTAAATAGTGCAGTTTTTTTATGCTGATTAGAAATTGCAACTCAGATTTGACAGAAATGAACACTTAAAAAGTAATTAGTTGAGTATTAGTTTAGGATTATGGGGTCTTATCCTTTCCACGCACTTCTTATGATTTTTTCACAAATTTGCTCAATAGTGCAGTTTTTAACGGTGATTTAGAAAATGGAATTCATATTTTGCAGAAATGAGTACTTAAAAAGTTACAGCTATTTAAGTTTTGAATTTTCTCCTTTGAAATTAACTAAATATTAGATTAGTTTATGGAGTCTTATCCTTTCCATGCACTTCTTTCAATTTTTTTGTAAATTTGAACAATAGTGCAGTGTTTTACGCTGATATAGAAAATGCAATTCATATTTTGCAAAAGTGAATACTTAAAAAGTTAGAGCCATTTAAATTTTGAATTTTCTGCTTCGAAATTAAGTAAGTATAAGGTTAGGTTTATTGAGTCTTAACCATTCGACGCAATTCTTTCGATTTTTTTGCAAATTTTCTCAAGAGTGCAGTTTGTATATGATGATTTAGAAAATGCAACTCATTTTTTGCAGAAATGAATACTTAAAAAGTTAGTAATTTAAATTTTGAAATTTCTCTTTTGAAATAATATAAATACTAAGTTAGGTTTAATTGGTCTTATCCTTTCCACGCTCTTCTTATGATTGTTTAGCAAATTTGTTCAATAGTGCAATTTTTAACGCTGATTTAGAAAATGTAATGCTTATTGTGCAGAAATGAATACTTAAAAAGCTACCGCCATTTAAATTTTTAATTTTCTCTTTCGAAATTAATTGAGTATTAAGTTACGTTTAAGTGGTCTTACCCTTCCACGCACTTCTTTCGATTTTTTCGCAAATTTGCTCAAGAGTGCAGTATTTTATGTTGAATTACAAAATGGAATTAATTTTTTGCAGAAATGAACACTTAAAAATTTACAGCCATTTAAATTTTGAATTTTCTACTTTGAAATTAACTAAGTAATAGGTTACATTTAAGTGGTCTTATCCTTCCACGCACTTTCGATTTTTTCGCAAATTTGCTCAATAGTGCAGTCTTATACTCTGATTTAGAAAATGCAACTTTTTTTTGCAGAAATGAATACTTAACCCTTTCATACCTGATTTTCGTTTACTTTTCATGCCACAAAAATACACTTGTTATATCTCCAGAATGACTAAATCTCAAAAGTTTATGGTCTCATTTGCGCCCATACGGCATACAGCCATTTAAAGTTTGAATTTTCTCCTTTGAAATTACATAAGTACTAAGTTAGGTTTAAATGTTCTTATCCTTTCCACGCACTTCTTATGATTGTTTAGCAAGTTTGCTCAATAGTGCGGTTTTTAACGCTGACTTAGAAAATGCAACTTATTTTTTGCCGAATTGACTACTTAAACAGTTAGGCCTTTTAAATTTTGAATTTTCTCTTTTGAAATTAACTAAGTATTAGGTTAAGTTTATAGGGTCTTATCCTTTCCACGCATTTTTTTCGATTTTTTCACAAATTTGCTCAATCGTGCAGATTAATACGCTCATTTAGAAAATGCAATTCACATTTTGCAGGAATGAACACTTAAAAAGTTACAGCCATTTAAATTTTGAATTTTTTCCTTTAAAATCATCTAAGTATTAAGTTACATTTAAGTGGTCTTATCCTTTCCACACATTCCTTAAGGCTGCTTAGCAAATTTGCTCAATAGTGCGGTTTTTAACGCTGATTAAGAAAATGTAATTCATATTTTCCTGAAATGAATACTTGAAAAGTTAACACCATTTAAATTTTGAATTTTCTCTTTTGAAATTAATTAAGTATTAAGTTACATTTAAGTGGTCTTATCCTTTCCACACATTTCTTAAGGCTGCTTAGCAAATTTGCTCAATAGTGCAATTTTATACGCTGATTTAGAAAATGCAACTTATTTTTTGCATAATTTAATAATTAAAAAGTTACAGCCATTTAAATTTTGAATTTTCTCCTTCGAAATTAGCTAAGTATTATCTTAGGATATAGAGTCTCATCCTTTCCACGCACTTCATTAGATTTTTTCACAAATTTGCTCAATAGTGCAGTTTTTAACGCTGTTTTAGAAAATGCAACGTATATTTTGCAGAAATGAATACTTAGAACGTTACAGCCATTTAAATTTTGGATTTCTCCTTTGAAGTTAACTAAGTATTAGGTTAAGTTTATGGTGTCTTATCATTAACAAGCACTTCTTTTGATTTTTTCGCAAATTTGCTCAATAGTGCAGTTTTATACGCTCATTTAGAAACTGCAACTCGTTTTTGGTAGAAATGAAAACTTAAAAAGTTACAGCCATTTAAAATTTTAATTTTCTCCTTCGAAATTAACTAAGTATTAATTTAAGAATATGGGGCTTACCATTTCAACGCACTTTCGATTTTTTTCGCAAATTTGCTCAATAGTGCAGTTCTATACGCTAATTTAGAAAATGCAACTTATTTTTTGCACAAATGAATCCCTAAAAAGTTCGAGTCATTTAAGTTTTCAATTTTCTCCTTTGAAGTTAACTAAAAATTAGGTTAGTTTATGGGGTCTTATCCTTTCCACGCACTTCTTTCAATTTTTTGATAAATTTGCTCAATAGTGCAGTTTTTTACGCTGATTTAGAAAATGCAAATCATATTTGGAAAAGTAAATACATAAAAAGTTACAGCCATTTAAAGTTTGAATTTTCTGCTTCGAAATTAAGTAAGTATAAGGTTAGGTTTATTGAGTCTTAACCATTCGACGCAATTCTTTCGATTTTTTCGCAAATTTTCTCAAGAGTGCAGTTTGTATATGCTGATTTAGAAAATGCAACTCATTTTTTGCAGAAATGAATACTTAAAAAGTTAGTAATTTAAATTTTGAAATTTCTCTTTTGAAATAATATAAATACTAAGTTAGGTTTAATTGGTCTTATCCTTTCCACGCTCTTCTTATGATTGTTTAGCAAATTTGCTCAATAGTGCAATTTTTAAAGCTGATTTAGAAAATATAATGCTTATTGTGCAGAAATGAATACTTAAAAAGCTACCGCCATTTAAATTTTTAATTTTCTCTTTCGAAATTAATTGAGTATTAAGTTACGTTTAAGTGGTCTTACCCTTCCACGCACTTCTTTCGATTTTTTCGCAAATTTGCTCAAGAGTGCAGTATTTTATGTTGAATTACAAAATGGAACTAATTTTTTGCAGAAATGAACACTTAAAAATTTACAGCCATTTAAATTTTGAATTTTCTACTTTGAAATTAACTAAGTATTAGGTTACGTTTAAGTGGCCTTATCCTTCCACGCACTTTCGATTTTTTCTCAAATTTGCTCAATAGTGCAGTCTTATACTCTGATTTAGAAAATGCAACTTTTTTTTGCAGAAATGAATACTTAACCCTTTCATACCTGATTTTCGTTTACTTTTCATGCCACAAAAATACACTTGTTATATCTCCAGAATGACTAAAATCTCAAAAGTTTATGGTCTCATTTGCGCCCATACGGCATACAGCCATTTAAAGTTTGAATTTTCTCCTTTGAAATTACATAAGTACTAAGTTAGGTTTAAATGTTCTTATCCTTTCCACGCACTTCTTATGATTGTTTAGCAAGTTTGCTCAATAGTGCGGTTTTTAACGCTGACTTAGAAAATGCAACTTATTTTTTGCCGAATTGACTACTTAAACAGTTAGGCCTTTTAAATTTTGAATTTTCTCTTTTGAAATTAACTAAGTATTAGGTTAAGTTTATGGGGTCTTATCCTTTCCACGCATTTTTTTCGATTTTTTCACAAATTTGCTCAATAGTGCAGATTAATACGCTCATTTAGAAAATGCAATTCACATTTTGCAGGAATGAACACTTAAAAAGTTACAGCCATTTAAATTTTGAATTTTTTCCTTTGAAATCATCTAAGTATTAAGTTACATTTAAGTGGTCTTATCCTTTCCACACATTCCTTAAGGCTGCTTAGCAAATTTGCTCAATAGTGCGGTTTTTAACGCTGATTAAGAAAATGTAATTCATATTTTCCTGAAATGAATACTTGAAAAGTTAACACCATTTAAATTTTGAATTTTCTCTTTTGAAATTAATTAAGTATTAAGTTACATTTAAGTGGTCTTATCCTTTCCACACATTTCTTAAGGCTGCTTAGCAAATTTGCTCAATAGTGCAATTTTATACGCTGATTTAGAAAATGCAACTTATTTTTTGCATAATTTAATAATTAAAAAGTTACAGCCATTTAAATTTTGAATTTTCTCCTTCGAAATTAGCTAAGTATTATCTTAGGATTATAGAGTCTCATCCTTTCCACGCACTTCATTAGATTCTTTCACAAATTTGCTCAATAGTGCAGTTTTTAACGCTGTTTTAGAAAATGCAACGTATATTTGCAGAAATGAATACTTAGAACGTTACAGCCATTTAAATTTTGGATTTTCTCCTTTGAAGTTAACTAAGTATTAGGTTAAGTTTATGGTGTCTTATCATTAACAAGCACTTCTTTTGATTTTTTCGCAAATTTGCTCAATAGTGCAGTTTTATACGCTCATTTAGATAGAAAATGCAACTCGTTTTTGGTAGAAATGAAAACTTAAAAAGTTACAGCCATTTTAAAATTTTAATTTTCTCCTTCGAAATTAACTAAGTATTAATTTAAGAATATGGGGCTTACCATTTCAACGCACTTTCGATTTTTTTCGCAAATTTGCTCAATAGTGCAGTTTTATACGCTAATTTAGAAAATGCAACTTATTTTTTGCACAAATGAATCCTAAAAAGTTCGAGTCATTTAAGTTTTCAATTTTCTCCTTTGAAGTTAACTAAAAATTAGGTTAGTTTATGGGGTCTTATCCTTTCCACGCACTTCTTTCAATTTTTTCATAAATTTGCTCAATAGTGCAGTTTTTACGCTGATTTAGAAAATGCAATTCATATTTGCAAAAGTAAATACATAAAAAGTTACAGCCATTTAAATTTTGAATTTTCTGCTTCGAAATTAAGTAAGTATAAGGTTAGGTTTATTGAGTCTTAACCATTCGACGCAATTCTTTCGATTTTTTCGCAAATTTCTCAAGAGTGCAGTTTGTATATGCTGATTTAGAAAATGCAACTCATTTTTTGCAGAAATGAATACTTAAAAAGTTAGTAATTTAAATTTTGAAATTTCTCTTTTGAAATAATATAATACTAAGTTAGGTTTAATTGGTCTTATCCTTTCCACGCTCTTCTTATGATTGTTTAGCAAATTTGCTCAATAGTGCAATTTTTAACGCTGATTTAGAAAATATAATGCTTATTGTGCAGAAATGAATACTTAAAAAGCTACCGCCATTTAAATTTTTAATTTTCTCTTTCGAAATTAATTGAGTATTAAGTTACGTTTAAGTGGTCTTACCCTTCCACGCACTTCTTTCGATTTTTCGCAAATTTGCTCAAGAGTGCAGTATTTTATGTTGAATTACAAAATGGAACTAATTTTTTGCAGAAATGAACACTTAAAAATTTACAGCCATTTAAATTTTGAATTTTCTACTTTGAAATTAACTAAGTATTAGGTTACGTTTAAGTGGCCTTATCCTTCCACGCACTTCGATTTTTTCTCAAATTTGCTCAATAGTGCAGTCTTATACTCTGATTTAGAAAATGCAACTTTTTTTTTGCAGAAATGAATACTTAACCCTTTCATACCTGATTTTCGTTTACTTTCATGCCACAAAAATACACTTGTTATATCTCCAGAATGACTAAAATCTCAAAAGTTTATGGTCTCATTTGCGCCCATACGGCATACAGCCATTTAAAGTTGAATTTTCTCCTTTGAAATTACATAAGTACTAAGTTAGGTTTAAATGTTCTTATCCTTTCCACGCACTTCTTATGATTGTTTAGCAAGTTTGCTCAATAGTGCGGTTTTTAACGCTGACTTAGAAATGCAACTTATTTTTTGCCGAATTGACTACTTAAACAGTTAGGCCTTTTAAATTTTGAATTTTCTCTTTTGAAATTAACTAAGTATTAGGTTAAGTTTATGGGGTCTTATCCTTTCCACGCATTTTTTTCGATTTTTCACAAATTGCTCAATAGTGCAGATTAATACGCTCATTTAGAAAATGCAATTCACATTTTGCAGGAATGAACACTTAAAAAGTTACAGCCATTTAAATTTTGAATTTTTTTCCTTTGAAATCATCTAAGTATTAAGTTACATTTAAGTGGTCTTATCCTTTCCACACATTCCTTAAGGCTGCTTAGCAAATTTGCTCAATAGTGCGGTTTTTAACGCTGATTAAGAAAATGTAATTCATATTTTCCTGAAATGAATACTTGAAAAGTTAACACCATTTAAATTTTGAATTTTCTCTTTGAAATTAATTAAGTATTAAGTTACATTTAAGTGGTCTTATCCTTTCCACACATTTCTTAAGGCTGCTTAGCAAATTTGCTCAATAGTGCAATTTTATACGCTGATTTAGAAATGCAACTTATTTTTTGCATAATTTAATAATTAAAAAGTTACAGCCATTTAAATTTTGAATTTTCTCCTTCGAAATTAGCTAAGTATTATCTTAGGATTATAGAGTCTCATCCTTTCCACGCACTTCATTAGATTCTTTCACAAATTTGCTCATAGTGCAGTTTTTAACGCTGTTTTAGAAAATGCAACGTATATTTGCAGAAATGAATACTTAGAACGTTACAGCCATTTAAATTTTGGATTTTCTCCTTTGAAGTTAACTAAGTATTAGGTTAAGTTTATGGTGTCTTATCATTAACAAGCACTTCTTTTGATTTTTTCGCAAATTTGCTCAATAGTGCAGTTTTATACGCTCATTTAGAAAAATGCAAACTCGTTTTTTGGTAGAAATGAAAACTTAAAAAGTTACAGCCATTTAAAATTTTTAATTTTCTCCTTCGAAATTAACTAGTATTAATTTAAGAATATGGGGCTTACCATTTCAACGCACTTTCGATTTTTTTCGCAAATTTGCTCAATAGTGCAGTTTTATACGCTGATTTAGAAAATGCAACTTATTTTTTTGCACAAATGAATCCCTAAAAAGTTTGAGTCATTTAAGTTTTCCAATTTTCTCCTTTGAAGTTAACTAAAAATTAGGTTAGTTTATGGGGTCTTATCCCTTCCACGCACTTCTTTCAATTTTTTCATAAATTTGCTCAATAGTGCAGTGTTTTAGGTTACATTTAAGATTACATTTAAGTGGTTCTTATCCTTCCACGCACTTTCGATTTTTTCGCAAATTTGCTCATAGTGCAGTCTTATACTCTGATTTAGAAAATGCAACTTTTTTTTGCAGAAATGAAATACTTAACCCTTTCATACCTGATTTTCGTTTACTTTTCATGCACAAAAATACACTTGTTATATCTCCAGAATGACTAAAATCTCAAAAGTTTATGGTCTCATTTGCGCCCATACGGCATACAGCCATTTAAAGTTTGAATTTTCTCCTTTGAAATTACATAAGTACTAGTTAGGTTTAAATGTTTTTATCCTTTCCACGCACTTCTTATGATTGTTTAGCAAGTTTGCTCAATAGTGCGGTTTTTAACGCTGACTTAGAAATGCAACTTATTTTTTTGCCGATTGACTACTTAAACAGTTAGGCCTTTTAAATTTTGAATTTTCTCTTTTGAAATTAACTAAGTATTAGGTTAAGTTTATGGGGTCTTATCCTTTCCACGCATTTTTTTTCGATTTTTTCACAAATTTGCTCAATAGTGCAGATTAATACGCTCATTTAGAAATGCAATTCACATTTTGCAGGAATGAACACTTAAAAAGTTACAGCTATTTAAATTTTTGAATTTTTTTCCTTTGAAATCATCTAAGTATTAAGTTACATTTAATGGTCTTATCCTTTCCACACATTACTTAAGGCTGCTTAGCAAATTTGCTCAATAGTGGCGGTTTTTAACGCTGATTAAGAAAATGTAATTCATATTTTCCTGAAATGAATACTTGAAAAGTTAACACCATTTAAATTTTGAATTTCTCTTTTGAAATTAATTAAGTATTAAGTTACATTTAAGTGGTCTTACCTTTCCACACATTTCTTAAGGCTGCTTAGCAAATTTGCTCAATAGTGCAATTTTATACGCTGATTTAGAAAATGCAACTTATTTTTTGCATAATTTAATAATTAAAAAGTTACAGCCATTTAAATTTTGAATTTTCTCCTTCGAAATTAGCTAAGTATTATCTTAGGATTATAGAGTCTCATCCTTTCCACGCACTCATTAGATTCTTTCACAAATTTGCTCAATAGTGCAGTTTTTAACGCTGTTTTAGAAAATGCAACGTATATTTTGCAGAAATGAATACTTAGAACGTTACGAGCCATTTAAATTTTGGATTTCTCCTTTGAAGTTAACTAAGTATTAGGTTAAGTTTATGGTGTCTTATCATTAACAAGCACTTCTTTTGATTTTTTTCGCAAATTTGCTCAATAGTGCAGTTTTATACGCTCATTTAGAAAATGCAACTCGTTTTTGGTAGAAATGAAAACCTAAAAAGTTACAGCCATTTAAAATTTTAATTTTCTCCTTCGAAATTAACTAAGTATTAATTTAAGAATATGGGGCTTACCATTTCAACGCACTTTCGATTTTTTTCGCAAATTTGCTCAATAGTGCAGTTTTATACGCTGATTTAGAAAATGCAACTTATTTTTTGCACAAATGAATCCCTAAAAAGTTTGAGTCATTTAAGTTTTCAATTTTCTCCTTTGAAGTTAACTAAAAATTAGTTAGTTTATGGGGTCTTATCCCTTCCACGCACTTCTTTCAATTTTTTCATAAATTTGCTCAATAGTGCAGTGTTTTAGGTTACTTTAAGATTACATTTAAGTGGTCTTATCCTTCCACGCACTTTCGATTTTTTCGCAAATTTGCTCATAGTGCAGTCTTATACTCTGATTTAGAAAATGCAAATTTTTTTTGCAGAATGAATACTTAACCCTTTCATACCTGATTTTCGTTTACTTTTCATGCCACAAAAATCACTTGTTATATCTCCAGAATGACTAAAATCTCAAAAGTTTATGGTCTCATTTGCGCCCATACGGCATACAGCCATTTAAAGTTTGAATTTTCTCCTTTGAAATTACATAAGTACTAAGTTAGGTTTAATGTTCTTATCCTTTCCACGCACTTCTTATGATTGTTTAGCAAGTTTGCTCAATAGTGCGGTTTTTAACGCTGACTTAGAAAATGCAACTTATTTTTTTGCCGAATTGACTACTTAAACAGTTAGGCCTTTTAAATTTTGAATTTTCTCTTTTGAAATTAACTAAGTATTAGGTTAAGTTTGGGGTTCTTATCCTTTCCACGCATTTTTTTCGATTTTTTTCACAAATTTGCTCAATAGTGCAGATTAATACGCTCATTTAGAAAATGCAATTCACATTTTGCAGGAATGAACACTTAAAAGTTACAGCCATTTAAATTTTGAATTTTTTCCTTTGAAATCATCTAAGTATTAAGTTACATTTAAGTGGTCTTATCCTTTCACACATTCCTTAAGGCTGCTTAGCAAATTTGCTCAATAGTGCGGTTTTTTAACGCTGATTAAGAAAATGTAATCATATTTTCCTGAAATGAATACTTGAAAAGTTTAACACCATTTAAATTTTGAATTTTCTCTTTTGAAATTAATTAAGTATTAAGTTACATTTAAGTGGTCTTATCCTTTCCACACATTTCTTAAGGCTGCTTAGCAATTTGCTCATAGTGCAATTTTATACGCTGATTTAGAAAATGCAACTTATTTTTTGCATATTTAATAATTAAAAAGTTACAGCCATTTAAATTTTGAATTTTCCTTCGAAATTAGCTAAGTATTATCTTAGATTATAGAGTCTCATCCTTTCCACGCACTTCATTAGATTCTTTCACAAATTTGCTCAATAGTGCAGTTTTTAACGCTGTTTTAGGAAATGCAACGTATATTTTGCAGAAATGATACTTAGAACGTTACAGCCATTTAAATTTTGGATTTTCTCCTTTGAAGTTAACTAAGTATTAGGTTAAGTTTATGGTGTCTTATCATTAAAAAGCACTTCTTTTGATTTTTTTTTCGCAAATTTGCTCAATAGTGCAGTTTTATACGCTCATTTAGAAAATGCAAGCAACTCGTTTTTGGTAGAAATGAAAACTTAAAAAGTTACAGCCATTTAAATTTTAATTTTCTCCTTCGAATTAACTAAGTATTAATTTAAGAATATGGGGCTTACCATTTCAACGCACTTTTCGATTTTTTTTCGCAAATTTGCTCAATAGTGCAGTTTTATACGCTGATTTAGAAAATGCAACTTATTTTTTGGCACAAATGAATCCCTAAAAAGTTGAGTCATTTAAGTTTTCAATTTTCTCCTTTGAAGTTAACTAAAAATTAGGTTAGTTTATGGGGTCTTATCCCTTCCACGCACTTCTTTCAATTTTTTCATAAATTTGCTCAATAGTGCAGTTTTTTACGCTGATTTAGAAAATGCAATTCATATTTTGCAAAAGTAAATACATAAAAAGTTACAGCCATTTAAATTTTGAATTTTCTGCTTCGAAATTAAGTAAGTATAAGGTTAGGTTTATTGAGTCTTAACCATTCGACGCAATTCTTTCGATTTTTTCGCAAATTTTCTCAAGAGTGCAGTTTGTATATGCTGATTTAGAAAATGCAACTCATTTTTGGCAGAAATGAATACTTAAAAAGTTAGTAATTTAAATTTTGAAATTTCTCTTTTGAAATAATATAAATACTAAGTTAGGTTTAATTGGTCTTATCCTTTCCACGCTCTTCTTATGATTGTTTAGCAAATTTGCTCAATAGTGCAATTTTAACGCTGATTTAGAAAATATAATGCTTATTGTGCAGAAATGAATACTTAAAAAGCTACCGCCATTTAAATTTTTAATTTTCTCTTTCGAAATTAATTGAGTATTAAGTTACGTTTAAGTGGTCTTACCCTTCCACGCACTTCTTTCGATTTTTTCGCAAATTTGCTCAAGAGTGCAGTATTTTATGTTGAATTACAAAATGGAACTAATTTTTTGCAGAAATGAACACTTAAAAATTTACAGCCATTTAAATTTTGAATTTTCTACTTTGAAATTAACTAAGTATTAGGTTACGTTTAAGTGGCCTTATCCTTCCACGCACTTTCGATTTTTTCGCAAATTTGCTCAATAGTGCAGTCTTATACTCTGATTTAGAAAATGCAACTTTTTTTGCAGAAATGAATACTTAACCCTTTCATACCTGATTTTCTTTTACTTTTCATGCCACAAAATACACTTGTTATATCTCCAGAATGACTAAAATCTCAAAAGTTTATGGTCTCATTTCGCCCATACGGCATACAGCCATTTAAAGTTTGAATTTTCTCCTTTGAAATTACATAAGTACTAAGTTAGGTTTAAATGTTCTTATCCTTTCCACGCACTTCTTATGATTGTTTAGCAAGTTTGCTCAATAGTGCGGTTTTTAACGCTGACTTAGAAAATGCAACTTATTTTTTGCCGAATTGACTACTTAAACAGTTAGGCCTTTTAAATTTTGAATTTTCTCTTTTGAAATTAACTAAGTATTAAGTTAAGTTTATGGGGTCTTATCCTTTCCACGCATTTTTTTCGATTTTTTCACAAATTTGCTCAATAGTGCAGATTAATACGCTCATTTAGAAAATGCAATTCACATTTTGCAGGAATGAACACTTAAAAAGTTACAGCCATTTAAATTTTGAATTTTTTCCTTTAAAATCATCTAAGTATTAAGTTACATTAAGTGGTCTTATCCTTTCCACACATTCCTTAAGGCTGCTTAGCAAATTTGCTCAATAGTGCGGTTTTTAACGCTGATTAAGAAAATGTAATTCATATTTTCCTGAAATGAATACTTGAAAAGTTAACACCATTTAAATTTTGAATTTTCTCTTTTGAAATTAATTAAGTATTAAGTTACATTTAAGTGGTCTTATCCTTTCCACACATTTCTTAAGGCTGCTTATTAAATTTGCTCAATAGTGCAATTTTATACGCTGATTTAGAAAATGCAACTTATTTTTTGCATAATTTAATAATTAAAAAGTTACAGCCATTTAAATTTTGAATTTTCTCCTTCGAAATTAGCTAAGTATTATCTTAGGATTATAGAGTCTCATCCTTTCCACGCACTTCATTAGATTTTTCACAAATTTGCTCAATAGTGCAGTTTTTAACGCTGTTTTAGAAAATACAACTTGTTTTTGGTAGAAATGAATACTTAGAACGTTACAGCCATTTAAATTTTGGATTTTCTCCTTTGAAGTTAACTAAGTATTAGGTTAAGTTTATGGTGTCTTATCATTAAGAAGCACTTCTTTTGATTTTTTCGCAAATTTGCTCAATAGTGCAGTTTTATACGCTCATTTAGAAAATGCAACTCGTTTTTGGTAGAAATGAAAACTTAAAAAGTTACAGCCATTTAAAATTTTAATTTTCTCCTTCGAAATTAACTAAGTATTAATTTAAGAATATGGGGCTTACCATTTCAACGCACTTTCGATTTTTTTCGCAAATTTGCTCAATAGTGCAGTTTTATACGCTGATTTAGAAAATGCAACTTATTTTTTGCACAAATGAATCCCTAAAAAGTTCGAGTCATTTAAGTTTTCAATTTTCTCCTTTGAAGTTAACTAAAAATTAGGTTAGTTTATGGGGTCTTCTCCTTTCCACGCACTTCTTTCAATTTTTTCATAAATTTGCTCAATAGTGCAGTGTTTTAGGTTACATTTAAGGTTACATTAAGTGGTCTTATCCTTCCACGCACTTTCGATTTTTCGCAAATTTGCTCAATAGTGCAGTCTTATACTCTGATTTAGAAAATGCAACTTTTTTTTGCAGAAATGAATACTTAACCCTTTCATTCCTGATTTTCGTTACTTTTCATGCCACAAAAATACACTTGTTATATCTCCAGAATGACTAAAATCTCAAAAGTTTATGGTCTCATTTGCGCCCATACGGCATACAGCCATTTAAAGTTTGAATTTTCTCCTTTGAAATTACACAAGTACTAAGTTAGGTTTAAATGTTCTTATCCTTTCCACGCACTTCTTATGATTGTTTAGCAAGTTTGCTCAATAGTGCGGTTTTTAACGCTGACTTAGAAATGCAACTTATTTTTTGCCGAATTGACTACTTAAACAGGGCCTTTTAAATTTTGAATTTTCCTTTTGAAATTAACTAAGTATTAAGTTAAGTTTATGGGGTCTTATCCTTTCCACGCATTTTTTTCGATTTTTCACAAATTTGCTCAATAGTGCAGATTAATACGCATTAGAAAATGCAATTCACATTTTGCAGGAAATGAACACTTAAAAAGTTACAGCCATTTAAATTTGAATTTTCCTTTGAAATCATCTAAGTATTAAGTTACATTTAAGTGGTCTTATCCTTTCCACACATTCTTAAGGCTGCTTAGCAAATTTGCTCAATAGTGCAATTTTATACGCTGATTTAGAAAATGCAACTTATTTTTTGCATAATTTAATAATTAAAAAGTTACAGCCATTTAAATTTGAATTTTCTCCTTCGAAATTAGCTAAGTATTATCTTAGGATTATAGAGTCTCATCCTTTCCACGCACTTCATTAGATTCTTTCACAAATTTGCTCAATAGTGCAGTTTTTAACGCTGTTTTAGAAAATGCAACGTATATTTGCAGAAATGAATACTTAGAACGTTACAGCCATTTAAATTTTGGATTTTCTCCTTTGAAGTTAACTAAGTATTAGGTTAAGTTTATGGTGTCTTATCATTAACAAGCACTTCTTTTGATTTTTTCGCAAATTTGCTCAATAGTGCAGTTTTATACGCTCATTTAGAAAATGCAACTCGTTTTTGGTAGAAATGAAAACTTAAAAAGTTACAGCCATTTAAAATTTTAATTTTCTCCTTCGAAATTACTAAGTATTAATTTAAGATATGGGGCTTACCATTTCAACGCACTTCGATTTTTTTCGCAAATTTGCTCAATAGTGCAGTTTTATACGCTAATTTAGAAAATGCAACTTATTTTTTGCACAAATGAATCCCTAAAAAGTTCGAGTCATTTAAGTTTTCAATTTTCTCCTTGAAGTTAACTAAAAATTAGGTTAGTTTATGGGGTCTTATCCTTTCCACGCACTTCTTTCAATTTTTCATAAATTTGCTCAATAGTGCAGTTTTTTACGCTGATTTAGAAAATGCATTCATATTTTGCAAAAGTAAATACATAAAAAGTTACAGCCATTTAAATTTTGAATTTTCTGCTTCGAAATTAAGTAAGTATAAGGTTAGGTTTATTGAGTCTTAACCATTCGACGCAATTCTTTCGATTTTTTCGCAAATTTTCTCAAGAGTGCAGTTTGTATATGCTGATTTAGAAAATGCAACTCATTTTTGGCAGAAATGAAT
This sequence comes from Bathynomus jamesi, assembly GCA_023014485.1. Taxonomy (NCBI): domain Eukaryota; kingdom Metazoa; phylum Arthropoda; class Malacostraca; order Isopoda; family Cirolanidae; genus Bathynomus; species Bathynomus jamesi. Next base: position 1,017,809 of record JAJOZX010000814.1, read on the forward strand.
ACTTAAAAAGTTAGTAATTTAAATTTTGAAATTTCTCTTTTGAAATAATATAAATACTAAGTTAGGTTTAATTGGTCTTATCCTTTCCACGCTCTTCTTATGATTGTTTAGCAAATTTGCTCAATAGTGCAATTTTTAACGCTGATTTAGAAAATATAATGCTTATTGTGCAGAAATGAATACTTAAAAAGCTACCGCCATTTAAATTTTTAATTTTCTCTTTCGAAATTAATTGAGTATTAAGTTACGTTTAAGTGGTCTTACCCTTCCACGCACTTCTTTCGATTTTTTCGCAAATTTGCTCAAGAGTGCAGTATTTTATGTTGAATTACAAAATGGAACTAATTTTTTGCAGAAATGAACACTTAAAATTTACAGCCATTTAAATTTTGAATTTTCTACTTGAAATTAACTAAGTATTAGGTTACGTTTAAGTGGCCTTATCCTTCCACGCACTTTCGATTTTTCGCAAATTTGCTCAATAGTGCAGTCTTATACTCTGATTTAGAAAATGCAACTTTTTTTGCAGAAATGAATACTTAACCCTTTCATACCTGATTTTCGTTTACTTTTCATGCCACAAAAATACACTTGTTATATCTCCAGAATGACTAAAATCTCAAAAGTTTATGGTCTCATTTGCGCCCATACGGCATACAGCCATTTAAAGTTTGAATTTTCTCCTTTGAAATTACATAAGTACTAAGTTAGGTTTAAATGTTCTTATCCTTTCCACGCACTTCTTATGATTGTTTAGCAAGTTTGCTCAATAGTGCGGTTTTTAACGCTGACTTAGAAAATGCAACTTATTTTTTGCCGAATTGACTACTTAAACAGTTAGGCCTTTTAAATTTTGAATTTTCTTTTGAAATTAACTAAGTATTAGTTAAGTTTATGGGGTCTTATCCTTTCCACGCATTTTTTCGATTTTTTCACAAATTTGCTCAATAGTGCAGATTAATACGCTCATTTAGAAAATGCAATTCACATTTTGCAGGAATGAACACTTAAAAAGTTACAGCCATTTAAATTTTGAATTTTTCCTTTAAAATCATCTAAGTATTAAGTTACATTTAAGTGGTCTTATCCTTTCCACACATTCCTTAAGGCTGCTTAGCAAATTTGCTCAATAGTGCGGTTTTTAACGCTGATTAAGAAAATGTAATTCATATTTTCCTGAAATGAATACTTGAAAAGTTAACACCATTTAAATTTTGAATTTTCTCTTTGAAATTAATTAAGTATTAAGTTACATTTAAGTGGTCTTATCCTTTCCACACATTTCTTAAGGCTGCTTAGCAAATTTGCTCAATAGTGCAATTTTATACGCTGATTTAGAAAATGCAACTTATTTTTTTGCATAATTTAATAATTAAAAAGTTACAGCCATTTAAATTTTGAATTTTCTCCTTCGAAATTAGCTAAGTATTATCTTAGGATTATAGAGTCTCATCCTTTCCACGCACTTCATTAGATTCTTTCACAAATTTGCTCAATAGTGCAGTTTTTAACGCTGTTTTAGAAAATGCAACGTATATTTTGCAGAAATGAATACTTAGAACGTTACAGCCATTTAAATTTTGGATTTTCTCCTTTGAAGTTAACTAAGTATTAGGTTAAGTTTATGGTGTCTTATCATTAACAAGCACTTCTTTGATTTTTTCGCAAATTTGCTCAATAGTGCAGTTTTATACGCTCATTTAGAAAATGCAACTCGTTTTTGGTAGAAATGAAAACTTAAAAAGTTACAGCCATTTAAAATTTTAATTTTCTCCTTCGAAATTAACTAAGTATTAATTTAAGAATATGGGGCTTACCATTTCAACGCACTTTCGATTTTTTTCGCAAATTTGCTCAATAGTGCAGTTTTATACGCTAATTTAGAAAATGCAACTTATTTTTTGCACAAATGAATCCCTAAAAAGTTCGAGTCATTTAAGTTTCAATTTTCTCCTTTGAAGTTAACTAAAAATTAGGTTAGTTTATGGGGTCTTATCCTTTCCACGCACTTCTTTCAATTTTTTCATAAATTTGCTCAATAGTGCAGTTTTTTACGCTGATTTAGAAAATGCAATTCATATTTTGCAAAAGTAAATACATAAAAAGTTACAGCCATTTAAATTTTGAATTTTCTGCTTCGAAATTAAGTAAGTATAAGGTTAGGTTTATTGAGTCTTAACCATTCGACGCAATTCTTTCGATTTTTTCGCAAATTTTCTCAAGAGTGCAGTTTGTATATGCTGATTTAGAAAATGCAACTCATTTTTGCAGAAATGAATACTTAAAAAGTTAGTAATTTAAATTTTGAAATTTCTCTTTTGAAATAATATAAATACTAAGTTAGGTTTAATTGGTCTTATCCTTTCCACGCTCTTCTTATGATTGTTTAGCAAATTTGCTCAATAGTGCAATTTTTAACGCTGATTTAGAAAATATAATGCTTATTGTGCAGAAATGAATACTTAAAAAGCTACCGCCATTTAAATTTTTAATTTTCTCTTTCGAAATTAATTGAGTATTAAGTTACGTTTAAGTGGTCTTACCCTTCCACGCACTTCTTTCGATTTTTTCGCAAATTTGCTCAAGAGTGCAGTATTTTATGTTGAATTACAAAATGGAACTAATTTTTTGCAGAAATGAACACTTAAAAATTTACAGCCATTTAAATTTTGAATTTTCTACTTTGAAATTAACTAAGTATTAGGTTACGTTTAAGTGGCCTTATCCTTCCACGCACTTTCGATTTTTTCGCAAATTTGCTCAATAGTGCAGTCTTATACTGATTTAGAAAATGCAACTTTTTTTTGCAGAAATGAATACTTAACCCTTTCATACCTGATTTTCTTTTACTTTTCATGCCACAAAAATACACTTGTTATATCTCCAGAATGACTAAAATCTCAAAAGTTTATGGTCTCATTTGCGCCCATACGGCATACAGCCATTTAAAGTTTGAATTTTCTCCTTTGAAATTACATAAGTACTAAGTTAGGTTTAAATGTTCTTATCCTTTCCACGCACTTCTTATGATTGTTTAGCAAGTTTGCTCAATAGTGCGGTTTTTAACGCTGACTTAGAAAATGCAACTTATTTTTTGCCGAATTGACTACTTAAACAGTTAGGCCTTTTAAATTTTGAATTTTCTCTTTTGAAATTAACTAAGTATTAGGTTAAGTTTATGGGGTCTTATCCTTTCCACGCATTTTTTCGATTTTTTCACAAATTTGCTCAATAGTGCAGATTAATACGCTCATTTAGAAAATGCAATTCACATTTTGCAGGAATGAACACTTAAAAAGTTACAGCCATTTAAATTTTGAATTTTTTCCTTTAAAATCATCTAAGTATTAAGTTACATTTAAGTGGTCTTATCCTTTCCACACATTCCTTAAGGCTGCTTAGCAAATTTGCTCAATAGTGCGGTTTTTAACGCTGATTAAGAAAATGTAATTCATATTTTCCTGAAATGAATACTTGAAAAGTTAACACCATTTAAATTTTGAATTTTCTCTTTGAAATTAATTAAGTATTAAGTTACATTTAAGTGGTCTTATCCTTTCCACACATTTCTTAAGGCTGCTTATTAAATTTGCTCAATAGTGCAATTTTATACGCTGATTTAGAAAATGCAACTTATTTTTTGCATAATTTAATAATTAAAAAGTTACAGCCATTTAAATTTTGAATTTTCTCCTTCGAAATTAGCTAAGTATTATCTTAGGATTATAGAGTCTCATCCTTTCCACGCACTTCATTAGATTTTTCACAAATTTGCTCAATAGTGCAGTTTTTAACGCTGTTTTAGAAAATACAACTTGTTTTTGGTAGAAATGAATACTTAGAACGTTACAGCCATTTAAATTTTGGATTTTCTCCTTTGAAGTTAACTAAGTATTAGGTTAAGTTTATGGTGTCTTATCATTAACAAGCACTTCTTTTGATTTTTTCGCAAATTTGCTCAATAGTGCAGTTTTATACGCTCATTTAGAAAATGCAACTCGTTTTTGGTAGAAATGAAAACTTAAAAAGTTACAGCCATTTAAAATTTTAATTTTCTCCTTCGAAATTAACTAAGTATTAATTTAAGAATATGGGGCTTACCATTTCAACGCACTTTCGATTTTTTTCGCAAATTTGCTCAATAGTGCAGTTTTATACGCTGATTTAGAAAATGCAACTTATTTTTTGCACAAATGAATCCCTAAAAAGTTCGAGTCATTTAAGTTTTCAATTTTCTCCTTTGAAGTTAACTAAAAATTAGGTTAGTTTATGGGGTCTTATCCTTTCCACGCACTTCTTTCAATTTTTTCATAAATTTGCTCAATAGTGCAGTGTTTTAGGTTACATTTAAGGTTACATTTAAGTGGTCTTATCCTTCCACGCACTTTCGATTTTTTCGCAAATTTGCTCAATAGTGCAGTCTTATACTCTGATTTAGAAAATGCAACTTTTTTTGCAGAAATGAATACTTAACCCTTTCATTCCTGATTTTCGTTTACTTTTCATGCCACAAAAATACACTTGTTATATCTCCAGAATGACTAAAATCTCAAAAGTTTATGGTCTCATTTGCGCCCATACGGCATACAGCCATTTAAAGTTTGAATTTTCTCCTTTGAAATTACATAAGTACTAAGTTAGGTTTAAATGTTCTTATCCTTTCCACGCACTTCTTATGATTGTTTAGCAAGTTTGCTCAATAGTGCGGTTTTTAACGCTGACTTAGAAAATGCAACTTATTTTTTGCCGAATTGACTACTTAAACAGTTAGGCCTTTTAAATTTTGAATTTTCTCTTTTGAAATTAACTAAGTATTAAGTTAAGTTTATGGGGTCTTATCCTTTCCACGCATTTTTTTCGATTTTTTCACAAATTTGCTCAATAGTGCAGATTAATACGCTCATTTAGAAAATGCAATTCACATTTTGCAGGAATGAACACTTAAAAAGTTACAGCCATTTAAATTTTGAATTTTTCCTTTGAAATCATCTAAGTATTAAGTTACATTTAAGTGGTCTTATCCTTTCCACACATTCCTTAAGGCTGCTTAGCAAATTTGCTCAATAGTGCGGTTTTAACGCTGATTAAGAAAATGTAATTCATATTTTCCTGAAATGAATACTTGAAAAGTTAACACCATTTAAATTTTGAATTTTCTCTTTTGAAATTAATTAAGTATTAAGTTACATTTAAGTGGTCTTATCCTTTCCACACATTTCTTAAGGCTGCTTAGCAAATTTGCTCAATAGTGCAATTTTATACGCTGATTTAGAAAATGCAACTTATTTTTTTGCATAATTTAATAATTAAAAAGTTACAGCCATTTAAATTTTGAATTTTCTCCTTCGAAATTAGCTAAGTATTATCTTAGGATTATAGAGTCTCATCCTTTCCACGCACTTCATTAGATTCTTTCACAAATTTGCTCAATAGTGCAGTTTTTAACGCTGTTTTAGAAAATGCAACGTATATTTTGCAGAAATGAATACTTAGAACGTTACAGCCATTTAAATTTTGGATTTTCTCCTTTGAAGTTAACTAAGTATTAGGTTAAGTTTATGGTGTCTTATCATTAACAAGCACTTCTTTTGATTTTTTCGCAAATTTGCTCAATAGTGCAGTTTTATACGCTCATTTAGAAAATGCAACTCGTTTTTGGTAGAAATGAAAACTTAAAAAGTTACAGCCATTTAAAATTTTAATTTTCTCCTTCGAAATTAACTAAGTATTAATTTAAGAATATGGGGCTTACCATTTCAACGCACTTTCGATTTTTTTCGCAAATTTGCTCAATAGTGCAGTTTTATACGCTAATTTAGAAAATGCAACTTATTTTTTGCACAAATGAATCCCTAAAAAGTTCGAGTCATTTAAGTTTTCAATTTTCTCCTTTGAAGTTAACTAAAAATTAGGTTAGTTTATGGGGTCTTATCCTTTCCACGCACTTCTTTCAATTTTTTCATAAATTTGCTCAATAGTGCAGTTTTTTACGCTGATTTAGAAAATGCATTCATATTTTGCAAAAGTAAATACATAAAAAGTTACAGCCATTTAAATTTTGAATTTTCTGCTTCGAAATTAAGTAAGTATAAGGTTAGGTTTATTGAGTCTTAACCATTCGACGCAATTCTTTCGATTTTTTCGCAAATTTTCTCAAGAGTGCAGTTTGTATATGCTGATTTAGAAAATGCAACTCATTTTTGCAGAAATGAATACTTAAAAAGTTAGTAATTTAAATTTTGAAATTTCTCTTTTGAAATAATATAAATACTAAGTTAGGTTTAATTGGTCTTATCCTTTCCACGCTCTTCTTATGATTGTTTAGCAAATTTGCTCAATAGTGCAATTTTTAACGCTGATTTAGAAAATATAATGCTTATTGTGCAGAAATGAATACTTAAAAAGCTACCGCCATTTAAATTTTTAATTTTCTCTTTCGAAATTAATTGAGTATTAAGTTACGTTTAAGTGGTCTTACCCTTCCACGCACTTCTTTCGATTTTTTCGCAAATTTGCTCAAGAGTGCAGTATTTTATGTTGAATTACAAAATGGAACTAATTTTTTGCAGAAATGAACACTTAAAAATTTACAGCCATTTAAATTTTGAATTTTCTACTTTGAAATTAACTAAGTATTAGGTTACGTTTAAGTGGCCTTATCCTTCCACGCACTTTCGATTTTTTCGCAAATTTGCTCAATAGTGCAGTCTTATACTCTGATTTAGAAAATGCAACTTTTTTTTGCAGAAATGAATACTTAACCCTTTCATACCTGATTTTCTTTTACTTTTCATGCCACAAAAATACACTTGTTATATCTCAGAATGACTAAAATCTCAAAAGTTTATGGTCTCATTTGCGCCCATACGGCATACAGCCATTTAAAGTTTGAATTTTCTCCTTTGAAATTACATAAGTACTAAGTTAGGTTTAAATGTTCTTATCCTTTCCACGCACTTCTTATGATTGTTTAGCAAGTTTGCTCAATAGTGCGGTTTTTAACGCTGACTTAGAAAATGCAACTTATTTTTTGCCGAATTGACTACTTAAACAGTTAGGCCTTTTAAATTTTGAATTTTCTCTTTTGAAATTAACTAAGTATTAGGTTAAGTTTATGGGGTCTTATCCTTTCCACGCATTTTTTTCGATTTTTTCACAAATTTGCTCAATAGTGCAGATTAATACGCTCATTTAGAAAATGCAATTCACATTTTGCAGGAATGAACACTTAAAAAGTTACAGCCATTTAAATTTTGAATTTTTTCCTTTAAAATCATCTAAGTATTAAGTTACATTTAAGTGGTCTTATCCTTTCCACACATTCCTTAAGGCTGCTTAGCAAATTTGCTCAATAGTGCGGTTTTTAACGCTGATTAAGAAAATGTAATTCATATTTTCCTGAAATGAATACTTGAAAAGTTAACACCATTTAAATTTTGAATTTTCTCTTTTGAAATTAATTAAGTATTAAGTTACATTTAAGTGGTCTTATCCTTTCCACACATTTCTTAAGGCTGCTTATTAAATTTGCTCAATAGTGCAATTTTATACGCTGATTTAGAAAATGCAACTTATTTTTTGCATAATTTAATAATTAAAAAGTTACAGCCATTTAAATTTTGAATTTTCTCCTTCGAAATTAGCTAAGTATTATCTTAGGATTATAGAGTCTCATCCTTTCCACGCACTTCATTAGATTTTTCACAAATTTGCTCAATAGTGCAGTTTTTAACGCTGTTTTAGAAAATGCAACGTTTTTTGTAGAAATGAATACTTAGAACGTTACAGCCATTTAAATTTTGGATTTTCTCCTTTGAAGTTAACTAAGTATTAGGTTAAGTTTATGGTGTCTTATCATTAACAAGCACTTCTTTTGATTTTTTCGCAAATTTGCTCAATAGTGCAGTTTTATACGCTCATTTAGAAAATGCAACTCGTTTTTGGTAGAAATGAAAACTTAAAAAGTTACAGCCATTTAAAATTTTAATTTTCTCCTTCGAAATTAACTAAGTATTAATTTAAGAATATGGGGCTTACCATTTCAACGCACTTTCGATTTTTTTCGCAAATTTGCTCAATAGTGCAGTTTTATACGCTGATTTAGAAAATGCAACTTATTTTTTGCACAAATGAATCCCTAAAAAGTTCGAGTCATTTAAGTTTTCAATTTTCTCCTTTGAAGTTAACTAAAAATTAGGTTAGTTTATGGGGTCTTATCCTTTCCACGCACTTCTTTCAATTTTTTCATAAATTTGCTCAATAGTGCAGTGTTTTAGGTTACATTTAAGGTTACATTTAAGTGGTCTTATCCTTCCACGCACTTTCGATTTTTTCGCAAATTTGCTCAATAGTGCAGTCTTATACTCTGATTTAGAAAATGCAACTTTTTTTTGCAGAAATGAATACTTAACCCTTTCATTCCTGATTTTCGTTTACTTTTCATGCCACAAAAATACACTTGTTATATCTCCAGAATGACTAAAATCTCAAAAGTTTATGGTCTCATTTGCGCCCATACGGCATACAGCCATTTAAAGTTTGAATTTTCTCCTTTGAAATTACATAAGTACTAAGTTAGGTTTAAATGTTCTTATCCTTTCCACGCACTTCTTATGATTGTTTAGCAAGTTTGCTCAATAGTGCGGTTTTTAACGCTGACTTAGAAAATGCAACTTATTTTTGCCGAATTGACTACTTAAACAGTTAGGCCTTTAAATTTTGAATTTTCTCTTTTGAAATTAACTAAGTATTAAGTTAAGTTTATGGGTCTTATCCTTTCCACGCATTTTTTTCGATTTTTTCACAAATTTGCTCAATAGTGCAGATTAATACGCTCATTTAGAAAATGCAATTCACATTTTGCAGGAATGAACACTTAAAAAGTTACAGCCATTTAAATTTTGAATTTTTTCCTTTGAAATCATCTAAGTATTAAGTTACATTTAAGTGGTCTTATCCTTTCCACACATTCCTTAAGGCTGCTTAGCAAATTTGCTCAATAGTGCGGTTTTTAACGCTGATTAAGAAAATGTAATTCATATTTTCCTGAAATGAATACTTGAAAAGTTAACACCATTTAAATTTTGAATTTTCTCTTTGAAATTAATTAAGTATTAAGTTACATTTAAGTGGTCTTATCCTTTCCACACATTTCTTAAGGCTGCTTAGCAAATTTGCTCAATAGTGCAATTTTATACGCTGATTTAGAAAATGCAACTTATTTTTTTGCATAATTTAATAATTAAAAAGTTACAGCCATTTAAATTTTGAATTTTCTCCTTCGAAATTAGCTAAGTATTATCTTAGGATTATAGAGTCTCATCCTTTCCACGCACTTCATTAGATTCTTTCACAAATTTGCTCAATAGTGCAGTTTTTAACGCTGTTTTAGAAAATGCAACGTATATTTGCAGAAATGAATACTTAGAACGTTACAGCCATTTAAATTTTGGATTTTCTCCTTTGAAGTTAACTAAGTATTAGGTTAAGTTTATGGTGTCTTATCATTAACAAGCACTTCTTTTGATTTTTTCGCAAATTTGCTCAATAGTGCAGTTTTATACGCTCATTTAGAAAATGCAACTCGTTTTTGGTAGAAATGAAAACTTAAAAAGTTACAGCCATTTAAAATTTTAATTTTCTCCTTCGAAATTAACTAAGTATTAATTTAAGAATATGGGGCTTACCATTTCAACGCACTTTCGATTTTTTCGCAAATTTGCTCAATAGTGCAGTTTTATACGCTAATTTAGAAAATGCAACTTATTTTTTGCACAAATGAATCCCTAAAAAGTTCGAGTCATTTAAGTTTTCAATTTTCTCCTTTGAAGTTAACTAAAAATTAGGTTAGTTTATGGGGTCTTATCCTTTCCACGCACTTCTTTCAATTTTTTCATAAATTTGCTCAATAGTGCAGTTTTTTACGCTGATTTAGAAAATGCAATTCATATTTTGCAAAAGTAAATACATAAAAAGTTACAGCCATTTAAATTTTGAATTTTCTGCTTCGAAATTAAGTAAGTATAAGGTTAGGTTTATTGAGTCTTAACCATTCGACGCAATTCTTTCGATTTTTTCGCAAATTTTCTCAAGAGTGCAGTTTGTATATGCTGATTTAGAAAATGCAACTCATTTTTTGCAGAAATGAATACTTAAAAAGTTAGTAATTTAATTTTGAAATTTCTCTTTTGAAATAATATAAATACTAAGTTAGGTTTAATTGGTCTTATCCTTTCCACGCTCTTCTTATGATTGTTTAGCAAATTTGCTCAATAGTGCAATTTTTAACGCTGATTTAGAAAATATAATGCTTATTGTGCAGAAATGAATACTTAAAAAGCTACCGCCATTTAAATTTTTAATTTTCTCTTTCGAAATTAATTGAGTATTAAGTTACGTTTAAGTGGTCTTACCCTTCCACGCACTTCTTTCGATTTTTTCGCAAATTTGCTCAAGAGTGCAGTATTTTATGTTGAATTACAAAATGGAACTAATTTTTTGCAGAAATGAACACTTAAAAATTTACAGCCATTTAAATTTTGAATTTTCTACTTTGAAATTAACTAAGTATTAGGTTACGTTTAAGTGGCCTTATCCTTCCACGCACTTTCGATTTTTTCGCAAATTTGCTCAATAGTGCAGTCTTATACTCTGATTTAGAAAATGCAACTTTTTTTTGCAGAAATGAATACTTAACCCTTTCATACCTGATTTCTTTTACTTTTCATGCCACAAAAATACACTTGTTATATCTCCAGAATGACTAAAATCTCAAAAGTTTATGGTCTCATTTCGCCCATACGGCATACAGCCATTTAAAGTTTGAATTTTCTCCTTTGAAATTACATAAGTACTAAGTTAGGTTTAAATGTTCTTATCCTTTCCACGCACTTCTTATGATTGTTTAGCAAGTTTGCTCAATAGTGCGGTTTTTAACGCTGACTTAGAAAATGCAACTTATTTTTTGCCGAATTGACTACTTAAACAGTTAGGCCTTTTAAATTTTGAATTTTCTCTTTTGAAATTAACTAAGTATTAGGTTAAGTTTATGGGGTCTTATCCTTTCCACGCATTTTTTTCGATTTTTTCACAAATTTGCTCAATAGTGCAGATTAATACGTTCATTTAGAAAATGCAATTCACATTTTGCAGGAATGAACACTTAAAAAGTTACAGCCATTTAAATTTTGAATTTTTTCCTTTAAAATCATCTAAGTATTAAGTTACATTTAAGTGGTCTTATCCTTTCCACACATTCCTTAAGGCTGCTTAGCAAATTTGCTCAATAGTGCGGTTTTTAACGCTGATTAAGAAAATGTAATTCATATTTTCCTGAAATGAATACTTGAAAAGTTAACACCATTTAAATTTTGAATTTTCTCTTTTGAAATTAATTAAGTATTAAGTTACATTTAAGTGGTCTTATCCTTTCCACACATTTCTTAAGGCTGCTTATTAAATTTGCTCAATAGTGCAATTTTATACGCTGATTTAGAAAATGCAACTTATTTTTTGCATAATTTAATAATTAAAAAGTTACAGCCATTTAAATTTGAATTTTCTCCTTCGAAATTAGCTAAGTATTATCTTAGGATTATAGAGTCTCATCCTTTCCACGCACTTCATTAGATTTTTTCACAAATTTGCTCAATAGTGCAGTTTTTAACGCTGTTTTAGAAAATGCAACTTGTTTTGGTAGAAATGAATACTTAGAACGTTACAGCCATTTAAATTTTGGATTTTCTCCTTTGAAGTTAACTAAGTATTAGGTTAAGTTTATGGTGTCTTATCATTAACAAGCACTTCTTTTGATTTTTTCGCAAATTTGCTCAATAGTGCAGTTTTATACGCTCATTTAGAAAATGCAACTCGTTTTTGGTAGAAATGAAAACTTAAAAAGTTACAGCCATTTAAAATTTTAATTTTCTCCTTCGAAATTAACTAAGTATTAATTTAAGAATATGGGGCTTACCATTTCAACGCACTTTCGATTTTTTTCGCAAATTTGCTCAATAGTGCAGTTTTATACGCTGATTTAGAAAATGCAACTTATTTTTTGCACAAATGAATCCCTAAAAAGTTCGAGTCATTTAAGTTTTCAATTTTCTCCTTTGAAGTTAACTAAAAATTAGGTTAGTTTATGGGGTCTTATCCTTTCCACGCACTTCTTTCAATTTTTTCATAAATTTGCTCAATAGTGCAGTGTTTTAGGTTACATTTAAGGTTACATTTAAGTGGTCTTATCCTTCCACGCACTTTCGATTTTTTCGCAAATTTGCTCAATAGTGCAGTCTTATACTCTGATTTAGAAAATGCAACTTTTTTTTGCAGAAATGAATACTTAACCCTTTCATTCCTGATTTTCGTTTACTTTTCATGCCACAAAAATACACTTGTTATATCTCCAGAATGACTAAAATCTCAAAAGTTTATGGTCTCATTTGCGCCCATACGGCATACAGCCATTTAAAGTTTGAATTTTCTCCTTTGAAATTACATAAGTACTAAGTTAGGTTTAAATGTTCTTATCCTTTCCACGCACTTCTTATGATTGTTTAGCAAGTTTGCTCAATAGTGCGGTTTTTAACGCTGACTTAGAAAATGCAACTTATTTTTTGCCGAATTGACTACTTAAACAGTTAGGCCTTTTAAATTTTGAATTTTCTCTTTTGAAATTAACTAAGTATTAAGTTAAGTTTATGGGGTCTTATCCTTTCCACGCATTTTTTTCGATTTTTTCACAAATTTGCTCAATAGTGCAGATTAATACGCTCATTTAGAAAATGCAATTCACATTTTGCAGGAATGAACACTTAAAAAGTTACAGCCATTTAATTTTGAATTTTTTCCTTTGAAATCATCTAAGTATTAAGTTACATTTAAGTGGTCTTATCCTTTCCACACATTCCTTAAGGCTGCTTAGCAAATTTGCTCAATAGTGCGGTTTTTAACGCTGATTAAGAAAATGTAATTCATATTTTCCTGAAATGAATACTTGAAAAGTTAACACCATTTAAATTTTGAATTTTCTCTTTTGAAATTAATTAAGTATTAAGTTACATTTAAGTGGTCTTATCCTTTCCACACATTTCTTAAGGCTGCTTAGCAAATTTGCTCAATAGTGCAATTTTATACGCTGATTTAGAAAATGCAACTTATTTTTTGCATAATTTAATAATTAAAAAGTTACAGCCATTTAAATTTTGAATTTTCTCCTTCGAAATTAGCTAAGTATTATCTTAGGATTATAGAGTCTCATCCTTTCCACGCACTTCATTAGATTCTTTCACAAATTTGCTCAATAGTGCAGTTTTTAACGCTGTTTTAGAAAATGCAACGTATATTTTGCAGAAATGAATACTTAGAACGTTACAGCCATTTAAATTTTGGATTTTCTCCTTTGAAGTTAACTAAGTATTAGGTTAAGTTTATGGTGTCTTATCATTAACAAGCACTTCTTTTGATTTTTTCGCAAATTTGCTCAATAGTGCAGTTTTATACGCTCATTTAGAAAATGCAACTCGTTTTTGGTAGAAATGAAAACTTAAAAAGTTACAGCCATTTAAAATTTTAATTTTCTCCTTCGAAATTAACTAAGTATTAATTTAAGAATATGGGGCTTACCATTTCAACGCACTTTCGATTTTTTTCGCAAATTTGCTCAATAGTGCAGTTTTATACGCTAATTTAGAAAATGCAACTTATTTTTTGCACAATGAATCCCTAAAAAGTTCGAGTCATTTAAGTTTTCAATTTTCTCCTTTGAAGTTAACTAAAAATTAGGTTAGTTTATGGGGTCTTATCCTTTCCACGCACTTCTTTCAATTTTTCATAAATTTGCTCAATAGTGCAGTTTTTTACGCTGATTTAGAAAATGCAATTCATATTTTGCAAAAGTAAATACATAAAAAGTTACAGCCATTTAAATTTGAATTTTCTGCTTCGAAATTAAGTAAGTATAAGGTTAGGTTTATTGAGTCTTAACCATTCGACGCAATTCTTTCGATTTTTTCGCAAATTTTCTCAAGAGTGCAGTTTGTATATGCTGATTTAGAAAATGCAACTCATTTTTTGGCAGAAATGAATACTTAAAAAGTTAGTAATTTAATTTTGAAATTTCTCTTTTGAAATAATATAAATACTAAGTTAGGTTTAATTGGTCTTATCCTTTCCACGCTCTTCTTATGATTGTTTAGCAAATTTGCTCAATAGTGCAATTTTTAACGCTGATTTAGAAAATATAATGCTTATTGTGCAGAAATGAATACTTAAAAAGCTACCGCCATTTAAATTTTTAATTTTCTCTTTCGAAATTAATTGAGTATTAAGTTACGTTTAAGTGGTCTTACCCTTCCACGCACTTCTTTCGATTTTTTCGCAAATTTGCTCAAGAGTGCAGTATTTTATGTTGAATTACAAAATGGAACTAATTTTTTGCAGAAATGAACACTTTAAAATTACAGCCATTTAAATTTTGAATTTTCTACTTTGAAATTAACTAAGTATTAGGTTACGTTTAAGTGGCCTTATCCTTCCACGCACTTTCGATTTTTCGCAAATTTGCTCAATAGTGCAGTCTTATACTCTGATTTAGAAAATGCAACTTTTTTTGCAGAAATGAATACTTAACCCTTTCATACCTGATTTCGTTTACTTTCATGCCACAAAAATACACTTGTTATATCTCCAGAATGACTAAAATCTCAAAAGTTTATGGTCTCATTTCGCCCATACGGCATACAGCCATTTAAAGTTTGAATTTTCTCCTTTGAAATTACATAAGTACTAAGTTAGGTTTAAATGTCTTATCCTTTCCACGCACTTCTTATGATTGTTTAGCAAGTTTGCTCAATAGTGCGGTTTTTAACGCTGACTTAGAAAATAACTTATTTTTGCCGAATTGACTACTTAAACAGTTAGGCCTTTTAAATTTTGAATTTTCTCTTTTGAAATTAACTAAGTATTAGTTAAGTTTATGGGGTCTTATCCTTTCCACGCATTTTTTTCGATTTTTTCACAAATTTGCTCAATAGTGCAGATTAATACGTCATTTAGAAAATGCAATTCACATTTTGCAGGAATGAACACTTAAAAAGTTACAGCCATTTAAATTTTGAATTTTTTCCTTTGAAATCATCTAAGTATTAAGTTACATTTAAGTGGTCTTATCCTTTCCACACATTCCTTAAGGCTGCTTAGCAAATTTGCTCAATAGTGCGGTTTTTAACGCTGATTAAGAAAATGTAATTCAATTTTCCTGAAATGAATACTTGAAAAGTTAACACCATTTAAATTTTGAATTTTCTCTTTTGAAATTAATTAAGTATTAAGTTACATTTAAGTGGTCTTATCCTTTCCACACATTTCTTAAGGCTGCTTAGCAAATTTGCTCAATAGTGCAATTTTATACGCTGATTTAGAAAATGCAACTTATTTTTTGCATAATTTAATAATTAAAAAGTTACAGCCATTTAAATTTTGAATTTTCTCCTTCGAAATTAGCTAAGTATTATCTTAGGATTATAGAGTCTCATCCTTTCCACGCACTTCATTAGATTCTTTCACAAATTTGCTCAATAGTGCAGTTTTTAACGCTGTTTTAGAAAATGCAACGTATATTTTGCAGAAATGAATACTTAGAACGTTACAGCCATTTAAATTTTGGATTTTCTCCTTTGAAGTTAACTAAGTATTAGGTTAAGTTTATGGTGTCTTATCATTAACAAGCACTTCTTTTGATTTTTTCGCAAATTTGCTCAATAGTGCAGTTTTATACGCTCATTTAGAAAATGCAACTCGTTTTTGGTAGAAATGAAAACTTAAAAAGTTACAGCCATTTAAAATTTTAATTTTCTCCTTCGAAATTAACTAAGTATTAATTTAAGAATATGGGGCTTACCATTTCAACGCACTTTCGATTTTTTTCGCAAATTTGCTCAATAGTGCAGTTTTATACGCTAATTTAGAAAATGCAACTTATTTTTTGCACAAATGAATCCCTAAAAAGTTCGAGTCATTTAAGTTTTCAATTTTCTCCTTTGAAGTTAACTAAAAATTAGGTTAGTTTATGGGGTCTTATCCTTTCCACGCACTTCTTTCAATTTTTTCATAAATTTGCTCAATAGTGCAGTTTTTTTACGCTGATTTAGAAAATGCAATTCATATTTTGCAAAAGTAAATACATAAAAAGTTACAGCCATTTAAATTTTGAATTTTCTGCTTCGAAATTAAGTAAGTATAAGGTTAGGTTTATTGAGTCTTAACCATTCGACGCAATTCTTTCGATTTTTTCGCAAATTTTCTCAAGAGTGCAGTTTGTATATGCTGATTTAGAAAATGCAACTCATTTTTTGCAGAAATGAATACTTAAAAAGTTAGTAATTTTAATTTTGAAATTTCTCTTTTGAAATAATATAAATACTAAGTTAGGTTTAATTGGTCTTATCCTTTCCACGCTCTTCTTATGATTGTTTAGCAAATTTGCTCAATAGTGCAATTTTTAACGCTGATTTAGAAAATATAATGCTTATTGTGCAGAAATGAATACTTAAAAAGCTACCGCCATTTAAATTTTTAATTTTCTCTTTCGAAATTAATTGAGTATTAAGTTACGTTTAAGTGGTCTTACCCTTCCACGCACTTCTTTCGATTTTTTCGCAAATTTGCTCAAGAGTGCAGTATTTTATGTTGAATTACAAAATGGAACTAATTTTTTGCAGAAATGAACACTTAAAAATTTACAGCCATTTAAATTTTGAATTTTCTACTTTGAAATTAACTAAGTATTAGGTTACGTTTAAGTGGCCTTATCCTTCCACGCACTTTCGATTTTTTCGCAAATTTGCTCAATAGTGCAGTCTTATACTCTGATTTAGAAAATGCAACTTTTTTTGCAGAAATGAATACTTAACCCTTTCATACCTGATTTTCGTTTACTTTTCATGCCACAAAAATACACTTGTTATATCTCCAGAATGACTAAAATCTCAAAAGTTTATGGTCTCATTTCCGCCCATACGGCATACAGCCATTTAAAGTTTGAATTTTCTCCTTTGAAATTACATAAGTACTAAGTTAGGTTTAAATGTTCTTATCCTTTCCACGCACTTCTTATGATTGTTTAGCAAGTTTGCTCAATAGTGCGGTTTTTAACGCTGACTTAGAAAATGCAACTTATTTTTTGCCGAATTGACTACTTAAACAGTTAGGCCTTTTAAATTTTGAATTTTCTCTTTTGAAATTAACTAAGTATTAGGTTAAGTTTATGGGGTCTTATCCTTTCCACGCATTTTTTTCGATTTTTTTACAAATTTTCTCAATAGTGCAGATTAATACGCTCATTTAGAAAATGCAATTCACATTTTGCAGGAATGAACACTTAAAAAGTTACAGCCATTTAAATTTTGAATTTTTTCCTTTGAAATCATCTAAGTATTAAGTTACATTTAAGTGGTCTTATCCTTTCCACACATTCCTTAAGGCTGCTTAGCAAATTTGCTCAATAGTGCGGTTTTTAACGCTGATTAAGAAAATGTAATTCATATTTTCCTGAAATGAATACTTGAAAAGTTAACACCATTTAAATTTTGAATTTTCTCTTTTGAAATTAATTAAGTATTAAGTTACATTTAAGTGGTCTTATCCTTTCCACACATTTCTTAAGGCTGCTTAGCAAATTTGCTCAATAGTGCAATTTTATACGCTGATTTAGAAAATGCAACTTATTTTTTGCATAATTTAATAATTAAAAAGTTACAGCCATTTAAATTTTGAATTTTCTCCTTCGAAATTAGCTAAGTATTATCTTAGGATTATAGAGTCTCATCCTTTCCACGCACTTCATTAGATTCTTTCACAAATTTGCTCAATAGTGCAGTTTTTAACGCTGTTTTAGAAAATGCAACGTATTTTGCAGAAATGAATACTTAGAACGTTACAGCCATTTAAATTTTGGATTTTCTCCTTTGAAGTTAACTAAGTATTAGGTTAAGTTTATGGTGTCTTATCATTAACAAGCACTTCTTTTGATTTTTTCGCAAATTTGCTCAATAGTGCAGTTTTATACGCTCATTTAGAAAATGCAACTCGTTTTTGGTAGAAATGAAAACTTAAAAAGTTACAGCCATTTAAAATTTTAATTTTCTCCTTCGAAATTAACTAAGTATTAATTTAAGAATATGGGGCTTACCATTTCAACGCACTTTCGATTTTTTTCGCAAATTTGCTCAATAGTGCAGTTTTATACGCTGATTTAGAAAATGCAACTTATTTTTTGCACAAATGAATCCCTAAAAAGTTCGAGTCATTTAAGTTTTCAATTTTCTCCTTTGAAGTTAACTAAAAATTAGGTTAGTTTATGGGGTCTTATCCTTTCCACGCACTTCTTTCAATTTTTTCATAAATTTGCTCAATAGTGCAGTGTTTTAGGTTACATTTAAGGTTACATTTAAGTGGTCTTATCCTTCCACGCACTTTCGATTTTTTCGCAAATTTGCTCAATAGTGCAGTCTTATACTCTGATTTAGAAAATGCAACTTTTTTTTGCAGAAATGAATACTTAACCCTTTCATACCTGATTTTCGTTTACTTTTCATGCCACAAAAATACACTTGTTATATCTCCAGAATGACTAAAATCTCAAAAGTTTATGGTCTCATTTGCGCCCATACGGCATACAGCCATTTAAAGTTTGAATTTTCTCCTTTGAAATTACATAAGTACTAAGTTAGGTTTAAATGTTCTTATCCTTTCCACGCACTTCTTATGATTGTTTAGCAAGTTTGCTCAATAGTGCGGTTTTTAACGCTGACTTAGAAAATGCAACTTATTTTTTGCCGAATTGACTACTTAAACAGTTAGGCCTTTTAAATTTTGAATTTTCTCTTTTGAAATTAACTAAGTATTAGTTAAGTTTATGGGGTCTTATCCTTTCCACGCATTTTTTTCGATTTTTTCACAAATTTGCTCAATAGTGCAGATTAATACGCTCATTTAGAAAATGCAATTCACATTTTGCAGGAATGAACACTTAAAAAGTTACAGCCATTTAAATTTTGAATTTTTTCCTTTGAAATCATCTAAGTATTAAGTTACATTTAAGTGGTCTTATCCTTTCCACACATTCCTTAAGGCTGCTTAGCAAATTTGCTCAATAGTGCGGTTTTTAACGCTGATTAAGAAAATGTAATTCATATTTTCCTGAAATGAATACTTGAAAAGTTAACACCATTTAAATTTTGAATTTTCTCTTTTGAAATTAATTAAGTATTAAGTTACATTTAAGTGGTCTTATCCTTTCCACACATTTCTTAAGGCTGCTTAGCAAATTTGCTCAATAGTGCAATTTTATACGCTGATTTAGAAAATGCAACTTATTTTTTGCATAATTTAATAATTAAAAAGTTACAGCCATTTAAATTTTGAATTTTCCTTCGAAATTAGCTAAGTATTATCTTAGGATTATAGAGTCTCATCCTTTCCACGCACTTCATTAGATTCTTTCACAAATTTGCTCAATAGTGCAGTTTTTAACGCTGTTTTAGAAAATGCAACGTATATTTTGCAGAAATGAATACTTAGAACGTTACAGCCATTTAAATTTTGGATTTTCTCCTTTGAAGTTAACTAAGTATTAGGTTAAGTTTATGGTGTCTTATCATTAACAAGCACTTCTTTTGATTTTTTCGCAAATTTGCTCAATAGTGCAGTTTTATACGCTCATTTAGAAAATGCAACTCGTTTTTGGTAGAAATGAAAACTTAAAAAGTTACAGCCATTTAAAATTTTAATTTTCTCCTTCGAAATTAACTAAGTATTAATTTAAGAATATGGGGCTTACCATTTCAACGCACTTTCGATTTTTTTCGCAAATTTGCTCAATAGTGCAGTTTTATACGCTGATTTAGAAAATGCAACTTATTTTTTGCACAAATGAATCCCTAAAAAGTTCGAGTCATTTAAGTTTTCAATTTTCTCCTTTGAAGTTAACTAAAAATTAGGTTAGTTTATGGGGTCTTATCCTTTCCACGCACTTCTTTCAATTTTTTCATAAATTTGCTCAATAGTGCAGTGTTTTAGGTTACATTTAAGGTTACATTTAAGTGGTCTTATCCTTCCACGCACTTTCGATTTTTTCGCAAATTTGCTCAATAGTGCAGTCTTATACTCTGATTTAGAAAATGCAACTTTTTTTTGCAGAAATGAATACTTAACCCTTTCATCCTGATTTTCGTTTACTTTTCATGCCACAAAAATACACTTGTTATATCTCCAGAATGACTAAAATCTCAAAAGTTTATGGTCTCATTTGCGCCCATACGGCATACAGCCATTTAAAGTTTGAATTTTCTCCTTTGAAATTACATAAGTACTAAGTTAGGTTTAAATGTTCTTATCCTTTCCACGCACTTCTTATGATTGTTTAGCAAGTTTGCTCAATAGTGCGGTTTTTAACGCTGACTTAGAAAATGCAACTTATTTTTTGCCGAATTGACTACTTAAACAGTTAGGCCTTTTAAATTTTGAATTTTCTCTTTTGAAATTAACTAAGTATTAAGGTTAAGTTTATGGGGTCTTATCCTTTCCACGCATTTTTTTCGATTTTTTCACAAATTTGCTCAATAGTGCAGATTAATACGCTCATTTAGAAAATGCAATTCACATTTTGCAGGAATGAACACTTAAAAGTTACAGCCATTTAAATTTTGAATTTTTTCCTTTGAAATCATCTAAGTATTAAGTTACATTTAAGTGGTCTTATCCTTTCCACACATTCCTTAAGGCTGCTTAGCAAATTTGCTCAATAGTGCGGTTTTTAACGCTGATTAAGAAAATGTAATTCATATTTTCCTGAAATGAATACTTGAAAAGTTAACACCATTTAAATTTTGAATTTTCTCTTTTGAAATTAATTAAGTATTAAGTTACATTTAAGTGGTCTTATCCTTTCCACACATTTCTTAAGGCTGCTTAGCAAATTTGCTCAATAGTGCAATTTTATACGCTGATTTAGAAAATGCAACTTATTTTTTGCATAATTTAATAATTAAAAAGTTACAGCCATTTAAATTTTGAATTTTCTCCTTCGAAATTAGCTAAGTATTATCTTAGGATTATAGAGTCTCATCCTTTCCACGCACTTCATTAGATTCTTTCACAAATTTGCTCAATAGTGCAGTTTTTAACGCTGTTTTAGAAAATGCAACGTATATTTTGCAGAAATGAATACTTAGAACGTTACAGCCATTTAAATTTTGGATTTTCTCCTTTGAAGTTAACTAAGTATTAGGTTAAGTTTATGGTGTCTTATCATTAACAAGCACTTCTTTTGATTTTTTCGCAAATTTGCTCAATAGTGCAGTTTTATACGCTCATTTAGAAAATGCAACTCGTTTTTGGTAGAAATGAAAACTTAAAAAGTTACAGCCATTTAAAATTTTAATTTTCTCCTTCGAAATTAACTAAGTATTAATTTAAGAATATGGGGCTTACCATTTCAACGCACTTTCGATTTTTTTCGCAAATTTGCTCAATAGTGCAGTTTTATACGCTAATTTAGAAAATGCAACTTATTTTTTGCACAAATGAATCCCTAAAAAGTTCGAGTCATTTAAGTTTTCAATTTTCTCCTTTGAAGTTAACTAAAAATTAGGTTAGTTTATGGGGTCTTATCCTTTCCACGCACTTCTTTCAATTTTTTCATAAATTTGCTCAATAGTGCAGTTTTTTACGCTGATTTAGAAAATGCAATTCATATTTGCAAAAGTAAATACATAAAAAGTTACAGCCATTTAAATTTTGAATTTTCTGCTTCGAAATTAAGTAAGTATAAGGTTAGGTTTATTGAGTCTTAACCATTCGACGCAATTCTTTCGATTTTTTCGCAAATTTTCTCAAGAGTGCAGTTTGTATATGCTGATTTAGAAAATGCAACTCATTTTTTGCAGAAATGAATACTTAAAAAGTTAGTAATTTAAATTTTGAAATTTCTCTTTTGAAATAATATAAATACTAAGTTAGGTTTAATTGGTCTTATCCTTTCCACGCTCTTCTTATGATTGTTTAGCAAATTTGCTCAATAGTGCAATTTTTAACGCTGATTTAGAAAATATAATGCTTATTGTGCAGAAATGAATACTTAAAAAGCTACCGCCATTTAAATTTTTAATTTTCTCTTTCGAAATTAATTGAGTATTAAGTTACGTTTAAGTGGTCTTACCCTTCCACGCACTTCTTTCGATTTTTTCGCAAATTTGCTCAAGAGTGCAGTATTTTATGTTGAATTACAAAATGGAACTAATTTTTTGCAGAAATGAACACTTAAAAATTTACAGCCATT
This sequence comes from Bathynomus jamesi, assembly GCA_023014485.1. Classification (NCBI taxonomy): domain Eukaryota; kingdom Metazoa; phylum Arthropoda; class Malacostraca; order Isopoda; family Cirolanidae; genus Bathynomus; species Bathynomus jamesi. Next base: position 1,040,145 of record JAJOZX010000814.1, read on the forward strand.
TAAATTTTGAATTTTCTACTTTGAAATTAACTAAGTATTAGGTTACGTTTAAGTGGCCTTATCCTTCCACGCACTTTCGATTTTTTCGCAAATTTGCTCAATAGTGCAGTCTTATACTCTGATTTAGAAATGCAACTTTTTTTGCAGAAATGAATACTTAACCCTTTCATACCTGATTTTCTTTTACTTTTCATGCCACAAAAATACACTTGTTATATCTCCAGAATGACTAAAATCTCAAAAGTTTATGGTCTCATTTGCGCCCATACGGCATACAGCCATTTAAAGTTTGAATTTTCTCCTTTGAAATTACATAAGTACTAAGTTAGGTTTAAATGTTCTTATCCTTTCCACGCACTTCTTATGATTGTTTAGCAAGTTTGCTCAATAGTGCGGTTTTTAACGCTGACTTAGAAAATGCAACTTATTTTTTGCCGAATTGACTACTTAAACAGTTAGGCCTTTTAAATTTTGAATTTTCTCTTTTGAAATTAACTAAGTATTAGGTTAAGTTTATGGGGTCTTATCCTTTCCACGCATTTTTTTCGATTTTTCACAAATTTGCTCAATAGTGCAGATTAATACGCTCATTTAGAAAATGCAATTCACATTTTGCAGGAATGAACACTTAAAAAGTTACAGCCATTTAAATTTTGAATTTTTTCCTTTAAAATCATCTAAGTATTAAGTTACATTTAAGTGGTCTTATCCTTTCCACACATTCCTTAAGGCTGCTTAGCAAATTTGCTCAATAGTGCGGTTTTTAACGCTGATTAAGAAAATGTAATTCATATTTTCCTGAAATGAATACTTGAAAAGTTAACACCATTTAAATTTTGAATTTTCTCTTTTGAAATTAATTAAGTATTAAGTTACATTTAAGTGGTCTTATCCTTTCCACACATTTCTTAAGGCTGCTTATTAAATTTGCTCAATAGTGCAATTTTATACGCTGATTTAGAAAATGCAACTTATTTTTTGCATAATTTAATAATTAAAAAGTTACAGCCATTTAAATTTTGAATTTTCTCCTTCGAAATTAGCTAAGTATTATCTTAGGATTATAGAGTCTCATCCTTTCCACGCACTTCATTAGATTTTTCACAAATTTGCTCAATAGTGCAGTTTTTAACGCTGTTTTAGAAAATACAACTTGTTTTTGGTAGAAATGAATACTTAGAACGTTACAGCCATTTAAATTTTGGATTTTCTCCTTTGAAGTTAACTAAGTATTAGGTTAAGTTTATGGTGTCTTATCATTAACAAGCACTTCTTTTGATTTTTTCGCAAATTTGCTCAATAGTGCAGTTTTATACGCTCATTTAGAAAATGCAACTCGTTTTTGGTAGAAATGAAAACTTAAAAAGTTACAGCCATTTAAAATTTTAATTTTCTCCTTCGAAATTAACTAAGTATTAATTTAAGAATATGGGGCTTACCATTTCAACGCACTTTCGATTTTTTTCGCAAATTTGCTCAATAGTGCAGTTTTATACGCTGATTTAGAAAATGCAACTTATTTTTTGCACAAATGAATCCCTAAAAAGTTCGAGTCATTTAAGTTTTCAATTTTCTCCTTTGAAGTTAACTAAAAATTAGGTTAGTTTATGGGGTCTTCTCCTTTCCACGCACTTCTTTCAATTTTTTCATAAATTTGCTCAATAGTGCAGTGTTTTAGGTTACATTTAAGGTTACATTTAAGTGGTCTTATCCTTCCACGCACTTTCGATTTTTTCGCAAATTTGCTCAATAGTGCAGTCTTATACTCTGATTTAGAAAATGCAACTTTTTTTGCAGAAATGAATACTTAACCCTTTCATTCCTGATTTTCGTTTACTTTTCATGCCACAAAAATACACTTGTTATATCTCCAGAATGACTAAAATCTCAAAAGTTTATGGTCTCATTTGCGCCCATACGGCATACAGCCATTTAAAGTTTGAATTTTCTCCTTTGAAATTACATAAGTACTAAGTTAGGTTTAAATGTTCTTATCCTTTCCACGCACTTCTTATGATTGTTTAGCAAGTTTGCTCAATAGTGCGGTTTTTAACGCTGACTTAGAAAATGCAACTTATTTTTTGCCGAATTGACTACTTAAACAGTTAGGCCTTTTAAATTTTGAATTTTCTCTTTTGAAATTAACTAAGTATTAAGTTAAGTTTATGGGGTCTTATCCTTTCCACGCATTTTTTTCGATTTTTTCACAAATTTGCTCAATAGTGCAGATTAATACGCTCATTTAGAAAATGCAATTCACATTTTGCAGGAATGAACACTTAAAAAGTTACAGCCATTTAAATTTTGAATTTTTTCCTTTGAAATCATCTAAGTATTAAGTTACATTTAAGTGGTCTTATCCTTTCCACACATTCCTTAAGGCTGCTTAGCAAATTTGCTCAATAGTGCGGTTTTTAACGCTGATTAAGAAAATGTAATTCATATTTTCCTGAAATGAATACTTGAAAAGTTAACACCATTTAAATTTTGAATTTTCTCTTTTGAAATTAATTAAGTATTAAGTTACATTTAAGTGGTCTTATCCTTTCCACACATTTCTTAAGGCTGCTTAGCAAATTTGCTCAATAGTGCAATTTTATACGCTGATTTAGAAAATGCAACTTATTTTTTTGCATAATTTAAAATTAAAAAGTTACAGCCATTTAAATTTTGAATTTTCTCCTTCGAAATTAGCTAAGTATTATCTTAGGATTATAGAGTCTCATCCTTTCCACGCACTTCATTAGATTCTTTCACAAATTTGCTCAATAGTGCAGTTTTTAACGCTGTTTTAGAAAATGCAACGTATTTTGCAGAAATGAATACTTAGAACGTTACAGCCATTTAAATTTTGGATTTTCTCCTTTGAAGTTAACTAAGTATTAGGTTAAGTTTATGGTGTCTTATCATTAACAAGCACTTCTTTTGATTTTTTCGCAAATTTGCTCAATAGTGCAGTTTTATACGCTCATTTAGAAAATGCAACTCGTTTTTGGTAGAAATGAAAACTTAAAAAGTTACAGCCATTTAAAATTTTAATTTTCTCCTTCGAAATTAACTAAGTATAATTTAAGAATATGGGGCTTACCATTTCAACGCACTTTCGATTTTTTTCGCAAATTTGCTCAATAGTGCAGTTTTATACGCTAATTTAGAAAATGCAACTTATTTTTTGCACAAATGAATCCCTAAAAAGTTCGAGTCATTTAAGTTTTCAATTTTCTCCTTTGAAGTTAACTAAAAATTAGGTTAGTTTATGGGGTCTTATCCTTTCCACGCACTTCTTTCAATTTTTTCATAAATTTGCTCATAGTGCAGTTTTTTACGCTGATTTAGAAAATGCAATTCATATTTTGCAAAGTAAATACATAAAAAGTTACAGCCATTTAAATTTTGAATTTTCTGCTTCGAAATTAAGTAAGTATAAGGTTAGGTTTATTGAGTCTTAACCATTCGACGCAATTCTTTCGATTTTTTCGCAAATTTTCTCAAGAGTGCAGTTTGTATATGCTGATTTAGAAAATGCAACTCATTTTTGGCAGAAATGAATACTTAAAAAGTTAGTAATTTAATTTTGAAATTTCTCTTTTGAAATAATATAAATACTAAGTTAGGTTTAATTGGTCTTATCCTTTCCACGCTCTTCTTGATTGTTTAGCAAATTTGCTCAATAGTGCAATTTTTAACGCTGATTTAGAAAATATAATGCTTATTGTGCAGAAATGAATACTTAAAAAGCTACCGCCATTTAAATTTTTAATTTTCTCTTTCGAAATTAATTGAGTATTAAGTTACGTTTAAGTGGTCTTACCCTTCCACGCACTTCTTTCGATTTTTTCGCAAATTTGCTCAAGAGTGCAGTATTTTATGTTGAATTACAAAATGGAACTAATTTTTTGCAGAAATGAACACTTAAAATTTACAGCCATTTAAATTTTGAATTTTCTACTTTGAAATTAACTAAGTATTAGGTTACGTTTAAGTGGCCTTATCCTTCCACGCACTTTCGATTTTTTCGCAAATTTGCTCAATAGTGCAGTCTTATACTCTGATTTAGAAAATGCAACTTTTTTTTGCAGAAATGAATACTTAACCCTTTCATACCTGATTTTCTTTTACTTTTCATGCCACAAAAATACACTTGTTATATCTCCAGAATGACTAAAATCTCAAAAGTTTATGGTCTCATTTTCGCCCATACGGCATACAGCCATTTAAAGTTTGAATTTTCTCCTTTGAAATTACATAAGTACTAAGTTAGGTTTAAATGTTCTTATCCTTTCCACGCACTTCTTATGATTGTTTAGCAAGTTTGCTCAATAGTGCGGTTTTTAACGCTGACTTAGAAAATGCAACTTATTTTTTGCCGAATTGACTACTTAAACAGTTAGGCCTTTTAAATTTTGAATTTTCTCTTTTGAAATTAACTAAGTATTAGGTTAAGTTTATGGGGTCTTATCCTTTCCACGCATTTTTTTCGATTTTTTCACAAATTTGCTCAATAGTGCAGATTAATACGTCATTTAGAAAATGCAATTCACATTTTGCAGGAATGAACACTTAAAAAGTTACAGCCATTTAAATTTTGAATTTTTTCCTTTAAAATCATCTAAGTATTAAGTTACATTTAAGTGGTCTTATCCTTTCCACACATTCCTTAAGGCTGCTTAGCAAATTTGCTCAATAGTGCGGTTTTTCGCTGATTAAGAAAATGTAATTCATATTTTCCTGAAATGAATACTTGAAAAGTTAACACCATTTAAATTTTGAATTTTCTCTTTTGAAATTAATTAAGTATTAAGTTACATTTAAGTGGTCTTATCCTTTCCACATTTCTTAAGGCTGCTTAGCAAATTTGCTCAATAGTGCAATTTTATACGCTGATTTAGAAAATGCAACTTATTTTTTGCATAATAATAATTAAAAAGTTACAGCCATTTAAATTTTGAATTTTCTCTTCGAAATTAATAGTATTAAGTCTTTTAAGTGTCATCTTTCCACGCACTTCATTAGATTCTTTCACAAATTTGCTCAATAGTGCAGTTTTTAACGCTGTTGAAAAATGCAACGTAATTTTTTGCAGAAATGAACTTAGAACTTACAGCCATTTAAATTTTGGATTTTCTCTTTGAAGTTAACTAAGTATTAGGTTACGTTTATGGCCTTATCCTTCCACGCACTTTCGATTTTTTCGCAAATTTGCTCAATAGTGCAGTCTTATACTCTGATTTAGAAAATGCACTTTTTTTTGCAGAATGAATACTTAACCCTTTCATACCTGATTTTTCTTTTACTTTTCATGCCACAAAAATACACTTGTTATATCTCCAGAATGACTAAAAATCTCAAAAGTTTATGGTCTCATTTTCGCCCATACGGCATACAGCCATTTAAAGTTTGAATTTTCTCCTTTGAAATTACATAAGTACTAAGTTAGGTTTAAATGTTCTTATCCTTTCCACGCACTTCTTATGATTGTTTAGCAAGTTTGCTCAATAGTGCGGTTTTTAACGCTGACTTAGAAAATGCAACTTATTTTTTGCCGAATTGACTACTTAAACAGTTAGGCCTTTTAAATTTGAATTTTCTCTTGAAATTAACTAAGTATTACGTTAAGTTTATGGGGTCTTATCCTTTCCACGCATTTTTTTCGATTTTTTCACAAATTTGCTCAATAGTGCAGATTAATACGTTCATTTAGAAAATGCAATTCACATTTTGCAGGAATGAACACTTAAAAAGTTACAGCCATTTAAATTTTGAATTTTTTCCTTTAAATCATCTAAGTATTAAGTTACATTTAAGTGGTCTTATCCTTTCCACACATTCCTTAAGGCTGCTTAGCAAATTTGCTCAATAGTACGGTTTTTAACGCTGATTAAGAAAATGTATTCATATTTTCCTGAAATGAATACTTGAAAAGTTACACCATTTAAATTTTGAATTTTCTCTTTTGAAATTAATTAAGTATTAAGTTACATTTAAGTGGTCTTATCCTTTCCACACATTTCTTAAGGCTGCTTATTAAATTTGCTCAATAGTGCAATTTTATACGCTTGATTTAGAAAATGCAACTTATTTTTTGCATAATTTAATAATTAAAAAGTTACAGCCATTTAAATTTTGAATTTTCTCCTTCGAAATTAGCTAAGTATTATCTTAGGATTATAGAGTCTCATCCTTTCCACGCACTTCATTAGATTTTTTCACAAATTTGCTCAATAGTGCAGTTTTAACGCTGTTTTAGAAAAAATACAACTTGTTTTTGGTAGAAATAATACTTAGAACGTTACAGCCATTTAAATTTTGGATTTTCTCCTTTGAAGTTAACTAAGTATTAGGTTAAGTTTATGGTGTCTTATCATTAACAAGCACTTCTTTTGATTTTTTTCGCAAATTTGCTCAATAGTGCAGTTTTATACGCAATTTAGAAAATGCAACTCGTTTTTGGTAGAAATGAAAACTTAAAAAGTTACAGCCATTTAAAATTTTAATTTTCTCCTTCGAAATTAACTAAGTATTAATTTAAGAATATGGGGCTTACCATTTCAACGCACTTTCGATTTTTTTTCGCAAATTTGCTCAATAGTGCAGTTTTATACGCTGATTTAGAAAATGCAACTTATTTTTTGCACAAATGAATCCATAAAAAGTTCGAGTCATTTAAGTTTTCAATTTTCCCTCTTTGAAGTTACTAAAAATTAGGTGTAGTTTATGGGGTCTTCTCCCTTTCCACGCACTTCTTTCAATTTTTTCATAAATTTGCTCAATAGTGCAGTGTTTTAGGTTACATTTAAGGTTACATTTAAGTGGTTCTTATCCTTCCACGCACTTTCGATTTTTTTGCAAATTTTGCTCAATAGTGGCAGTCTTATACTCTGATTTAGAAAATGCAACTTTTTTTTGCAGAAATGAATACTTAACCCTTTCATTCCTGATTTTCGTTTACTTTTCATGCCACAAAAATACACTTGTTATATCTCCAGAATGACTAAAATCTCAAAAGTTTATGGTCTCATTTGCGCCCATACGGCATACAGCCATTTAAGTTTGAATTTTCTCCTTTGAAATTACATAAGTACTAAGTTAGGTTTAAATGTTCTTATCCTTTCCACGCACTTCTTATGATTGTTTAGCAAGTTTTGCAATAGTGCGGTTTTTAACGCTGACTTAGAAAATGCAACTTATTTTTTGCCGAATTGACTACTTAAACAGTTAGGCCTTTTAATTTTGAATTTTCTCTTTTGAAATTAACTAAGTATTAAGTTAAGTTTATGGGGTCTTATCCTTTCCACGCATTTTTTTCGATTTTTTCACAAATTTGCTCAATAGTGCAGATTAATACGCTCATTTAGAAAATGCAATTCACATTTTGCAGAATGAACACTTAAAAGTTTACAGCCATTTAAATTTTGAATTTTTTCCTTTGAAATCATCTAAGTATTAAGTTTACATTTAAGTGGTCTTATCCTTTCCACACATTCCTTAAGGCTGCTTAGCAAATTTGCTCAATAGTGCGGTTTTTAACGCTGATTAAGAAAATGTAATTCATATTTTCCTGAAATGAATACTTGAAAAGTTAACACCATTTAAATTTTGAATTTTCTCTTTTGAAATTAATTAAGTATTAAGTTACATTTAAGTGGTCTTATCCTTTCCACACACATTTCTTAAGGCTGCTTAGCAAATTGCTCAATAGTGCAATTTTATACGCTGATTTAGAAAATGCACTTATTTTTTTGCATGATTTAATAATTAAAAAGTTACAGCCATTTAAATTTTGAATTTTCTCCTTCGAAATTAGCTAAGTATTATCTTAGGATTATAGAGTCTCATCCTTTCCACGCACTTCATTAGATTTCTTTCACAAATTTGCTCAATAGTGCAGTTTTTAACGCTGTTTTAGAAAATGCAACGTATATTTTGCAGAAATGAATACTTAGAACGTTACAGCCATTTAAATTTTGGATTTTCTCCTTTGAAGTTAACTAAGTATTAGGTTAAGTTTATGGTGTCTTATCATTAACAAGCACTTCTTTTGATTTTTGATTTTTTCGCAAATTTGCTCAATAGTGCAGTTTTATACGCTCATTTAGAAAATGCAACTCGTTTTTGGTAGAAATGAAAACTTAAAAAGTTACAGCCATTTAAAATTTTATTTTCTCCTTCGAAATTAACTAAGTATTAATTTAAGAATATGGGGCTTACCATTTCAACGCACTTTCGATTTTTTTGCGCAAATTTGCTCAATAGTGCAGTTTTTATACGCTAATTTAGAAAATGCATTATTTTTTGCACAAATGAATCCCTAAAAAGTTCGAGTCATTTAAGTTTTCAATTTTCTCCTTTGAAGTTAACTAAAAATTAGGTTAGTTTATGGGGTCTTATCCTTTCCACGCACTTCTTTCATTTTTTTTCATAAATTTGCTCAATAGTGCAGTTTTTTACGCTGATTTAGAAAATGCAATTCATATTTTGCAAAAGTAAATACATAAAAAGTTACAGCCATTTAAATTTTGAATTTTCTGCTTCGAAATTAAGTAAGTATAAGGTTAGGTTTATTGAGTCTTAACCATTCGACGCAATTCTTTCGATTTTTTCGCAAATTTTCTCAAGAGTGCAGTTTGTATATGCTGATTTAGAAAATGCAACTCATTTTTTGCAGAAATGAATACTTAAAAAGTTAGTAATTTTAATTTTGAAATTTCTCTTTTGAAATAATATAAATACTAAGTTAGGTTTAATTGGTCTTATCCTTTCCACGCTCTTCTTATGATTGTTTAGCAAATTTGCTCAATAGTGCAATTTTTAACGCTGATTTAGAAAATATAATGCTTATTGTGCAGAAATGAATACTTAAAAAGCTACCGCCATTTAAATTTTTAATTTTCTCTTTCGAAATTAATTGAGTATTAAGTTACGTTTAAGTGGTCTTACCCTTCCACGCACTTCTTTCGATTTTTTCGCAAATTTGCTCAAGAGTGCAGTATTTTATGTTGAATTACAAAATGGAACTAATTTTTGCAGAAATGAACACTTAAAATTTACAGCCATTTAAATTTTGAATTTTCTACTTTGAAATTAACTAAGTATTAGGTTACGTTTAAGTGGCCTTATCCTTCCACGCACTTTCGATTTTTTCGCAAATTTGCTCAATAGTGCAGTCTTATACTCTGATTTAGAAAATGCAACTTTTTTTTGCAGAAATGAATACTTAACCCTTTCATACCTGATTTTCTTTACTTTTCATGCCACAAAAATACACTTGTTATATCTCCAGAATGACTAAAATCTCAAAAGTTTATGGTCTCATTTTCGCCCATACGGCATACAGCCATTTAAAGTTTGAATTTTCTCCTTTGAAATTACATAAGTACTAAGTTAGGTTTAAATGTTCTTATCCTTTCCACGCACTTCTTATGATTGTTTAGCAAGTTTGCTCAATAGTGCGGTTTTTAACGCTGACTTAGAAAATGCAACTTATTTTTTGCCGAATTGACTACTTAAACAGTTAGGCCTTTTAAATTTTGAATTTTCTCTTTTGAAATTAACTAAGTATTAGTTAAGTTTATGGGGTCTTATCCTTTCCACGCATTTTTTTCGATTTTTTCACAAATTTGCTCAATAGTGCAGATTAATACGCTCATTTAGAAAATGCAATTCACATTTTGCAGGAATGAACACTTAAAAAGTTACAGCCATTTAAATTTTGAATTTTTTCCTTTAAAATCATCTAAGTATTAAGTTACATTTAAGTGGTCTTATCCTTTCCACACATTCCTTAAGGCTGCTTAGCAAATTTGCTCAATAGTGCGGTTTTTAACGCTGATTAAGAAAATGTAATTCATATTTTCCTGAAATGAATACTTGAAAAGTTAACACCATTTAAATTTTGAATTTTCTCTTTTGAAATTAATTAAGTATTAAGTTACATTTAAGTGGTCTTATCCTTTCCACACATTTCTTAAGGCTGCTTATTAAATTTGCTCAATAGTGCAATTTTATACGCTGATTTAGAAAATGCAACTTATTTTTTGCATAATTTAATAATTAAAAAGTTACAGCCATTTAAATTTTGAATTTTCTCCTTCGAAATTAGCTAAGTATTATCTTAGGATTATAGAGTCTCATCCTTTCCACGCACTTCATTAGATTTTTCACAAATTTGCTCAATAGTGCAGTTTTTAACGCTGTTTTAGAAATACAACTTGTTTTTGGTAGAAATGAATACTTAGAACGTTACAGCCATTTAAATTTTGGATTTTCTCCTTTGAAGTTAACTAAGTATTAGGTTAAGTTTATGGTGTCTTATCATTAACCACTTCTTCTTTTGATTTTTTCGCAAATTTGCTCAATAGTGCAGTTTTATACGCTCATTTAGAAAATGCAACTCGTTTTTGGTAGAAATGAAAACTTAAAAAGTTACAGCCATTTAAAATTTTAATTTTCTCCTTCGAAATTAACTAAGTATTAATTTAAGAATATGGGGCTTACCATTTCAACGCACTTTCGATTTTTTTCGCAAATTTGCTCAATAGTGCAGTTTTATACGCTGATTTAGAAAATGCAACTTATTTTTTGCACAAATGAATCCCTAAAAAGTTCGAGTCATTTAAGTTTTCAATTTTCTCCTTTGAAGTTAACTAAAAATTAGGTTAGTTTATGGGGTCTTCTCCTTTCCACGCACTTCTTTCAATTTTTTCATAAATTTGCTCAATAGTGCAGTGTTTTAGGTTACATTTAAGGTTACATTTAAGTGGTCTTATCCTTCCACGCACTTTCGATTTTTTCGCAAATTTGCTCAATAGTGCAGTCTTATACTCTGATTTAGAAATGCAACTTTTTTTTTGCAGAAATGAATACTTAACCCTTTCATTCCTGATTTTCGTTACTTTTCATGCCACAAAAATACACTTGTTATATCTCCAGAATGACTAAAATCTCAAAAGTTTATGGTCTCATTTGCGCCCATACGGCATACAGCCATTTAAAGTTTGAATTTTCTCCTTTGAAATTACATAAGTACTAAGTTAGGTTTAAATGTTCTTATCCTTTCCACGCACTTCTTATGATTGTTTAGCAAGTTTGCTCAATAGTGCGGTTTTTTAACGCTGACTTAGAAATGCAACTTATTTTTTGCCGAATTGACTACTTAAACAGTTAGGCCTTTTAAATTTTGAATTTTCTCTTTTGAAATTAACTAAGTATTAAGTTAAGTTTATGGGGTCTTATCCTTTCCACGCATTTTTTTTCGATTTTTTCACAAATTTGCTCAATAGTGCAGATTAATACGCTCATTTAGAAAATGCAATTCACATTTTGCAGGAATGAACACTTAAAAAGTTACAGCCATTTAAATTTTGAATTTTTTCCTTTGAAATCATCTAAGTATTAAGTTACATTTAAGTGGTCTTATCCTTTCCACACATTCCTTAAGGCTGCTTAGCAAATTTGCTCAATAGTGCGGTTTTTAACGCTGATTAAGAAAATGTAATTCATATTTTCCTGAAATGAATACTTGAAAAGTTAACACCATTTAAATTTTGAATTTTCTCTTTTGAAATTAATTAAGTATTAAGTTACATTTAAGTGGTCTTATCCTTTCCACACATTTCTTAAGGCTGCTTAGCAAATTTGCTCAATAGTGCAATTTTATACGCTGATTTAGAAAATGCAACTTATTTTTTTGCATAATTTAATAATTAAAAAGTTACAGCCATTTAAATTTTGAATTTTCTCCTTCGAAATTAGCTAAGTATTATCTTAGGATTATAGAGTCTCATCCTTTCCACGCACTTCATTAGATTCTTTCACAAATTTGCTCAATAGTGCAGTTTTTAACGCTGTTTTAGAAAATGCAACGTATATTTTGCAGAAATGAATACTTAGAACGTTACAGCCATTTAAATTTTGGATTTTCTCCTTTGAAGTTAACTAAGTATTAGGTTAAGTTTATGGTGTCTTATCATTAACAAGCACTTCTTTTGATTTTTTCGCAAATTTGCTCAATAGTGCAGTTTTATACGCTCATTTAGAAAATGCAACTCGTTTTTGGTAGAAATGAAAACTTAAAAAGTTACAGCCATTTAAAATTTTAATTTTCTCCTTCGAAATTAACTAAGTATTAATTTAAGAATATGGGGCTTACCATTTCAACGCACTTTCGATTTTTTTCGCAAATTTGCTCAATAGTGCAGTTTTATACGCTAATTTAGAAAATGCAACTTATTTTTTGCACAAATGAATCCCTAAAAAGTTCGAGTCATTTAAGTTTTCAATTTTCTCCTTTGAAGTTAACTAAAAATTAGGTTAGTTTATGGGTCTTATCCTTTCCACGCACTTCTTTCAATTTTTTCATAAATTTGCTCAATAGTGCAGTTTTTTACGCTGATTTAGAAAATGCAATTCATATTTTGCAAAAGTAAATACATAAAAAGTTACAGCCATTTAAATTTTGAATTTTCTGCTTCGAAATTAAGTAAGTATAAGGTTAGGTTTATTGAGTCTTAACCATTCGACGCAATTCTTTCGATTTTTTCGCAAATTTTCTCAAGAGTGCAGTTTGTATATGCTGATTTAGAAAATGCAACTCATTTTTTGCAGAAATGAATACTTAAAAAGTTAGTAATTTAATTTTGAAATTTCTCTTTTGAAATAATATAAATACTAAGTTAGGTTTAATTGGTCTTATCCTTTCCACGCTCTTCTTATGATTGTTTAGCAAATTTGCTCAATAGTGCAATTTTTAACGCTGATTTAGAAAATATAATGCTTATTGTGCAGAAATGAATACTTAAAAAGCTACCGCCATTTAAATTTTTAATTTTCTCTTTCGAAATTAATTGAGTATTAAGTTACGTTTAAGTGGTCTTACCCTTCCACGCACTTCTTTCGATTTTTTCGCAAATTTGCTCAAGAGTGCAGTATTTTATGTTGAATTACAAAATGGAACTAATTTTTTGCAGAAATGAACACTTAAAATTTACAGCCATTTAAATTTTGAATTTTCTACTTTGAAATTAACTAAGTATTAGGTTACGTTTAAGTGGCCTTATCCTTCCACGCACTTTCGATTTTTTCGCAAATTTGCTCAATAGTGCAGTCTTATACTCTGATTTAGAAAATGCAACTTTTTTTTGCAGAAATGAATACTTAACCCTTTCATACCTGATTTTCTTTTACTTTTCATGCCACAAAAATACACTTGTTATATCTCCAGAATGACTAAAATCTCAAAAGTTTATGGTCTCATTTGCGCCCATACGGCATACAGCCATTTAAAGTTTGAATTTTCTCCTTTGAAATTACATAAGTACTAAGTTAGGTTTAAATGTTCTTATCCTTTCCACGCACTTCTTATGATTGTTTAGCAAGTTTGCTCAATAGTGCGGTTTTTAACGCTGACTTAGAAAATGCAACTTATTTTTTGCCGAATTGACTACTTAAACAGTTAGGCCTTTTAAATTTTGAATTTTCTCTTTTGAAATTAACTAAGTATTAGGTTAAGTTTATGGGGTCTTATCCTTTCCACGCATTTTTTTCGATTTTTTCACAAATTTGCTCAATAGTGCAGATTAATACGCTCATTTAGAAAATGCAATTCACATTTTGCAGGAATGAACACTTAAAAAGTTACAGCCATTTAAATTTTGAATTTTTTCCTTTAAAATCATCTAAGTATTAAGTTACATTTAAGTGGTCTTATCCTTTCCACACATTCCTTAAGGCTGCTTAGCAAATTTGCTCAATAGTGCGGTTTTTAACGCTGATTAAGAAAATGTAATTCATATTTTCCTGAAATGAATACTTGAAAAGTTAACACCATTTAAATTTTGAATTTTCTCTTTTGAAATTAATTAAGTATTAAGTTACATTTAAGTGGTCTTATCCTTTCCACACATTTCTTAAGGCTGCTTATTAAATTTGCTCAATAGTGCAATTTTATACGCTGATTTAGAAAATGCAACTTATTTTTTGCATAATTTAATAATTAAAAAGTTACAGCCATTTAAATTTTGAATTTTCTCCTTCGAAATTAGCTAAGTATTATCTTAGGATTATAGAGTCTCATCCTTTCCACGCACTTCATTAGATTTTTCACAAATTTGCTCAATAGTGCAGTTTTTAACGCTGTTTTAGAAAATACAACTTGTTTTTGGTAGAAATGAATACTTAGAACGTTACAGCCATTTAAATTTTGGATTTTCTCCTTTGAAGTTAACTAAGTATTAGGTTAAGTTTATGGTGTCTTATCATTAACAAGCACTTCTTTTGATTTTTTCGCAAATTTGCTCAATAGTGCAGTTTTATACGCTCATTTAGAAAATGCAACTCGTTTTTGGTAGAAATGAAAACTTAAAAAGTTACAGCCATTTAAAATTTTAATTTTCTCCTTCGAAATTAACTAAGTATTAATTTAAGAATATGGGGCTTACCATTTCAACGCACTTTCGATTTTTTTCGCAAATTTGCTCAATAGTGCAGTTTTATACGCTGATTTAGAAAATGCAACTTATTTTTTGCACAAATGAATCCCTAAAAAGTTCGAGTCATTTAAGTTTTCAATTTTCTCCTTTGAAGTTAACTAAAAATTAGGTTAGTTTATGGGGTCTTCTCCTTTCCACGCACTTCTTTCAATTTTTTCATAAATTTGCTCAATAGTGCAGTGTTTTAGGTTACATTTAAGGTTACATTTAAGTGGTCTTATCCTTCCACGCACTTTCGATTTTTTCGCAAATTTGCTCAATAGTGCAGTCTTATACTCTGATTTAGAAAATGCAACTTTTTTTTGCAGAAATGAATACTTAACCCTTTCATTCCTGATTTTCGTTTACTTTTCATGCCACAAAAATACACTTGTTATATCTCCAGAATGACTAAAATCTCAAAAGTTTATGGTCTCATTTGCGCCCATACGGCATACAGCCATTTAAAGTTTGAATTTTCTCCTTTGAAATTACATAAGTACTAAGTTAGGTTTAAATGTTCTTATCCTTTCCACGCACTTCTTATGATTGTTTAGCAAGTTTGCTCAATAGTGCGGTTTTTAACGCTGACTTAGAAAATGCAACTTATTTTTTGCCGAATTGACTACTTAAACAGTTAGGCCTTTTAAATTTTGAATTTTCTCTTTTGAAATTAACTAAGTATTAAGTTAAGTTTATGGGGTCTTATCCTTTCCACGCATTTTTTTCGATTTTTTCACAAATTTGCTCAATAGTGCAGATTAATACGCTCATTTAGAAAATGCAATTCACATTTTGCAGGAATGAACACTTAAAAAGTTACAGCCATTTAAATTTTGAATTTTTTCCTTTGAAATCATCTAAGTATTAAGTTACATTTAAGTGGTCTTATCCTTTCCACACATTCCTTAAGGCTGCTTAGCAAATTTGCTCAATAGTGCGGTTTTTAACGCTGATTAAGAAAATGTAATTCATATTTTCCTGAAATGAATACTTGAAAAGTTAACACCATTTAAATTTTGAATTTTCTCTTTTGAAATTAATTAAGTATTAAGTTACATTTAAGTGGTCTTATCCTTTCCACACATTTCTTAAGGCTGCTTAGCAAATTTGCTCAATAGTGCAATTTTATACGCTGATTTAGAAAATGCAACTTATTTTTTTGCATAATTTAATAATTAAAAAGTTACAGCCATTTAAATTTTGAATTTTCTCCTTCGAAATTAGCTAAGTATTATCTTAGGATTATAGAGTCTCATCCTTTCCACGCACTTCATTAGATTCTTTCACAAATTTGCTCAATAGTGCAGTTTTTAACGCTGTTTTAGAAAATGCAACGTATATTTTGCAGAAATGAATACTTAGAACGTTACAGCCATTTAAATTTTGGATTTTCTCCTTTGAAGTTAACTAAGTATTAGGTTAAGTTTATGGTGTCTTATCATTAACAAGCACTTCTTTTGATTTTTTCGCAAATTTGCTCAATAGTGCAGTTTTATACGCTCATTTAGAAAATGCAACTCGTTTTTGGTAGAAATGAAAACTTAAAAAGTTACAGCCATTTAAAATTTTAATTTTCTCCTTCGAAATTAACTAAGTATTAATTTAAGAATATGGGGCTTACCATTTCAACGCACTTTCGATTTTTTTCGCAAATTTGCTCAATAGTGCAGTTTTATACGCTAATTTAGAAAATGCAACTTATTTTTTGCACAAATGAATCCCTAAAAAGTTCGAGTCATTTAAGTTTTCAATTTTCTCCTTTGAAGTTAACTAAAAATTAGGTTAGTTTATGGGGTCTTATCCTTTCCACGCACTTCTTTCAATTTTTTCATAAATTTGCTCAATAGTGCAGTTTTTTACGCTGATTTAGAAAATGCATTCATATTTTGCAAAAGTAAATACATAAAAAGTTACAGCCATTTAAATTTTGAATTTTCTGCTTCGAAATTAAGTAAGTATAAGGTTAGGTTTATTGAGTCTTAACCATTCGACGCAATTCTTTCGATTTTTTCGCAAATTTTCTCAAGAGTGCAGTTTGTATATGCTGATTTAGAAAATGCAACTCATTTTTGCAGAAATGAATACTTAAAAAGTTAGTAATTTAAATTTTGAAATTTCTCTTTTGAAATAATATAAATACTAAGTTAGGTTTAATTGGTCTTATCCTTTCCACGCTCTTCTTATGATTGTTTAGCAAATTTGCTCAATAGTGCAATTTTTAACGCTGATTTAGAAAATATAATGCTTATTGTGCAGAAATGAATACTTAAAAAGCTACCGCCATTTAAATTTTTAATTTTCTCTTTCGAAATTAATTGAGTATTAAGTTACGTTTAAGTGGTCTTACCCTTCCACGCACTTCTTTCGATTTTTTCGCAAATTTGCTCAAGAGTGCAGTATTTTATGTTGAATTACAAAATGGAACTAATTTTTTGCAGAAATGAACACTTTAAAAATTTACAGCCATTTAAATTTTGAATTTTCTACTTTGAAATTAACTAAGTATTAGGTTACGTTTAAGTGGCCTTATCCTTCCACGCACTTTCGATTTTTTCGCAAATTTGCTCAATAGTGCAGTCTTATACTCTGATTTAGAAAATGCAACTTTTTTTTGCAGAAATGAATACTTAACCCTTTCATACCTGATTTTCTTTTACTTTTCATGCCACAAAAATACACTTGTTATATATCCAGAATGACTAAAATCTCAAAAGTTTATGGTCTCATTTGCCCATACGGCATACAGCCATTTAAAGTTTGAATTTTCTCCTTTGAAATTACATAAGTACTAAGTTAGGTTTAAATGTTCTTATCCTTTCCACGCACTTCTTATGATTGTTTAGCAAGTTTGCTCAATAGTGCGGTTTTTAACGCTGACTTAGAAAATGCAACTTATTTTTGCCGAATTGACTACTTAAACAGTTAGGCCTTTTAAATTTTGAATTTTCTCTTTTGAAATTAACTAAGTATTAGTTAAGTTTATGGGGTCTTATCCTTTCCACGCATTTTTTTTCGATTTTTTCACAAATTTGCTCAATAGTGCAGATTAATACGCTCATTTAGAAAATGCAATTCACATTTTGCAGGAATGAACACTTAAAAAGTTACAGCCATTTAAATTTTGAATTTTTTCCTTAAATCATCTAAGTATTAAGTTACATTTAAGTGGTCTTATCCTTTCCACACATTCCTTAAGGCTGCTTAGCAAATTTGCTCAATAGTGCGGTTTTTAACGCTGATTAAGAAAATGTAATTCATATTTTCCTGAAATGAATACTTGAAAAGTTAACACCATTTAAATTTTGAATTTTCTCTTTTGAAATTAATTAAGTATTAAGTTACATTTAAGTGGTCTTATCCTTTCCACACATTTCTTAAGGCTGCTTATTAAATTTGCTCAATAGTGCAATTTTATACGCTGATTTAGAAAATGCAACTTATTTTTTGCATAATTTAATAATTAAAAAGTTACAGCCATTTAAATTTGAATTTTCTCCTTCGAAATTAGCTAAGTATTATCTTAGGATTATAGAGTCTCATCCTTTCCACGCACTTCATTAGATTTTTCACAAATTTGCTCAATAGTGCAGTTTTTAACGCTGTTTTAGAAAATGCAACGTTGTTTTTTAGAAATGAATACTTAGAACGTTACAGCCATTTAAATTTTGGATTTTCTCCTTTGAAGTTAACTAATATTAGGTTAAGTTTATGGTGTCTTATCATTAACAAGCACTTCTTTGATTTTTTCGCAAATTTGCTCAATAGTGCAGTTTTATACGCCTCATTTAGAAAATGCAACTCGTTTTTGGTAGAAATGAAAACTTAAAAAGTTACAGCCATTTAAAATTTTAATTTTCTCCTTCGAAATTAACTAAGTATTAATTTAAGAATATGGGGCTTACCATTTCAACGCACTTTCGATTTTTTTCGCAAATTTGCTCAATAGTGCAGTTTTATACGCTGATTTAGAAAATGCAACTTATTTTTTGCACAAATGAATCCCTAAAAAGTTCGAGTCATTTAAGTTTTCAATTTTCTCCTTTGAAGTTAACTAAAAATTAGGTTAGTTTATGGGGTCTTATCCTTTCCACGCACTTCTTTCAATTTTTTCATAAATTTGCTCAATAGTGCAGTGTTTTAGGTTACATTTAAGGTTACATTTAAGTGGTCTTATCCTTCCACGCACTTTCGATTTTTTCGCAAATTTGCTCAATAGTGCAGTCTTATACTCTGATTTAGAAAATGCAACTTTTTTTTGCAGAAATGAATACTTAACCCTTTCATTCCTGATTTTCGTTTACTTTTCATGCCACAAAAATACACTTGTTATATCTCCAGAATGACTAAATCTCAAAAGTTTATGGTCTCATTTGCGCCCATACGGCATACAGCCATTTAAAGTTTGAATTTTCTCCTTTGAAATTACATAAGTACTAAGTTAGGTTTAAATGTTCTTATCCTTTCCACGCACTTCTTATGATTGTTTAGCAAGTTTGCTCAATAGTGCGGTTTTTAACGCTGACTTAGAAAATGCAACTTATTTTTTGCCGAATTGACTACTTAAACAGTTAGGCCTTTTAAATTTTGAATTTTCTCTTTGAAATTAACTAAGTATTAAGTTAAGTTTATGGGGTCTTATCCTTTCCACGCATTTTTTTCGATTTTTTCACAAATTTGCTCAATAGTGCAGATTAATACGCTCATTTAGAAAATGCAATTCACATTTTGCAGGAATGAACACTTAAAAAGTTACAGCCATTTAAATTTTGAATTTTTTCCTTTGAAATCATCTAAGTATTAAGTTACATTTAAGTGGTCTTATCCTTTCCACACATTCCTTAAGGCTGCTTAGCAAATTTGCTCAATAGTGCGGTTTTTAACGCTGATTAAGAAAATGTAATTCATATTTTCCTGAAATGAATACTTGAAAAGTTAACACCATTTAAATTTTGAATTTTCTCTTTTGAAATTAATTAAGTATTAAGTTACATTTAAGTGGTCTTATCCTTTCCACACATTTCTTAAGGCTGCTTAGCAAATTTGCTCAATAGTGCAATTTTATACGCTGATTTAGAAAATGCAACTTATTTTTTGCATAATTTAATAATTAAAAAGTTACAGCCATTTAAATTTTGAATTTTCTCCTTCGAAATTAGCTAAGTATTATCTTAGGATTATAGAGTCTCATCCTTTCCACGCACTTCATTAGATTCTTTCACAAATTTGCTCAATAGTGCAGTTTTTAACGCTGTTTTAGAAAATGCAACGTATATTTTGCAGAAATGAATACTTAGAACGTTACAGCCATTTAAATTTTGGATTTTCTCCTTTGAAGTTAACTAAGTATTAGGTTAAGTTTATGTGTCTTATCATTAACAAGCACTTCTTTTGATTTTTTCGCAAATTTGCTCAATAGTGCAGTTTATATACGCTCATTTAGAAATGCAACTCGTTTTTGGTAGAAATGAAAACTTAAAAAGTTACAGCCATTTAAATTTTAATTTTCTCCTTCGAATTAACTAAGTATTAATTTAAAATATGGGGCTTACCATTTCAACGCACTTTCGATTTTTTTCGCAAATTTGCTCAATAGTGCAGTTTTATACGCTAATTTAGAAAATGCAACTTATTTTTTGCACAAATGAATCCCTAAAAAGTTCGAGTCATTTAAGTTTTCAATTTTCTCCTTGAAGTTAACTAAAAATTAGGTTAGTTTATGGGGTCTTATCCTTTTCCACGCACTTCTTTCAATTTTTTCATAAATTTGCTCAAGTGCAGTTTTTTTACGCTGATTTAGAAAATGCAATTCATATTTTGCAAAAGTAAATACATAAAAAGTTACAGCCATTAAATTTTGAATTTTCTGCTTCGAATTAAGTAAGTATAAGGTTAGGTTTATTGAGTCTTAACCATTCGACGCAATTCTTTCGATTTTTTCGCAAATTTTCTCAAGAGTGCAGTTTGTATATGCTGATTTAGAAAATGCAACTCATTTTTGCAGAAATGAATACTTAAAAAGTTAGTAATTTAATTTTGAAATTTCTCTTTTGAAATAATATAAATACTAAGTTAGGTTTAATTGGTCTTCTCCTTCCACGCTCTTCTTATGATTGTTTAGCAAATTTGCTCAATAGTGCAATTTTTAACGCTGATTTAGAAAATATATGCTTATTGTGCAGAAATGAATACTTAAAAAGCTACCGCCATTTAAATTTTTAATTTTCTCTTTCGAAATTAATTGAGTATTAATTACGTTTAAGTGGTCTTACACCTTCCAACGCACTTCTTTATCGATTTTTTTCGCAAATTGCTCAAGAGTGCAGTATTTTATGTTGAATTACAAATGGAACTAATTTTTTGCAGAAATGAACACTTAAAAATTTACAGCCATTTAAATTTTGAATTTTCTACTTTGAAATTAACTAAGTATTAGGTTACGTTTAAGTGGCCTTATCCTTCCACGCACTTTCGATTTTTTCGCAAATTTGCTCAATAGTGCAGTCTTATACTCTGATTTAGAAAATGCAACTTTTTTTTGCAGAAATGAATACTTAACCCTTTCATACCTGATTTTCTTTACTTTTCATGCCACAAAAATACACTTGTTATATCTCCAGAATGACTAAAATCTCAAAAGTTTATGGTCTCATTTGCGCCCATACGGCATACAGCCATTTAAAGTTTGAATTTTCTCCTTTGAAATTACATAAGTACTAAGTTAGGTTTAAATGTTCTTATCCTTTCCACGCACTTCTTATGATTGTTTAGCAAGTTTGCTCAATAGTGCGGTTTTTAACGCTGACTTAGAAAATGCAACTTATTTTTTGCCGAATTGACTACTTAAACAGTTAGGCCTTTTAAATTTTGAATTTTCTCTTTTGAAATTAACTAAGTATTAGGTTAAGTTTATGGGGTCTTATCCTTTCCACGCATTTTTTTCGATTTTTTCACAAATTTGCTCAATAGTGCAGATTAATACGTCATTTAGAAAATGCAATTCACATTTTGCAGGAATGAACACTTAAAAAGTTACAGCCATTTAAATTTTGAATTTTTCCTTTAAATCATCTAAGTATTAAGTTACATTTAAGTGGTCTTATCCTTTCCACACATTCCTTAAGGCTGCTTAGCAAATTTGCTCAATAGTGCGGTTTTAACGCTGATTAAGAAAATGTAATTCATATTTTCCTGAAATGAATACTTGAAAAGTTAACACCATTTAAATTTTGAATTTTCTCTTTTGAAATTAATTAAGTATTAAGTTACATTTAAGTGGTCTTATCCTTTCCACACATTTCTTAAGGCTGCTTAGCAAATTTGCTCAATAGTGCAATTTTATACGCTGATTTAGAAAATGCAACTTATTTTTTTGCATAATTTAATAATTAAAAAGTTACAGCCATTTAAATTTTGAATTTTCTCCTTCGAAATTAGCTAAGTATTATCTTAGGATTATAGAGTCTCATCCTTTCCACGCACTTCATTAGATTCTTTCACAAATTTGCTCAATAGTGCAGTTTTTAACGCTGTTTTAGAAAATGCAACGTATATTTTGCAGAAATGAATACTTAGAACGTTACAGCCATTTAAATTTGGATTTTCTCCTTTGAAGTTAACTAAGTATTAGGTTAAGTTTATGGTGTCTTATCATTAACAAGCACTTCTTTTGATTTTTTCGCAAATTTGCTCAATAGTGCAGTTTTATACGCTCATTTAGAAAATGCAACTCGTTTTTGGTAGAAATGAAAACTTAAAAAGTTACAGCCATTTAAAATTTTAATTTTCTCCTTCGAAATTAACTAAGTATTAATTTAAGAATATGGGGCTTACCATTTCAACGCACTTTCGATTTTTTTCGCAAATTTGCTCAATAGTGCAGTTTTATACGCTAATTTAGAAAATGCAACTTATTTTTTGCACAAATGAATCCCTAAAAAGTTCGAGTCATTTAAGTTTTCAATTTTCTCCTTTGAAGTTAACTAAAAATTAGGTTAGTTTATGGGGTCTTATCCTTTCCACGCACTTCTTTCAATTTTTTCATAAATTTGCTCAATAGTGCAGTTTTTTACGCTGATTTAGAAAATGCAATTCATATTTTGCAAAAGTAAATACATAAAAAGTTACAGCCATTTAAATTTTGAATTTTCTGCTTCGAAATTAAGTAAGTATAAGGTTAGGTTTATTGAGTCTTAACCATTCGACGCAATTCTTTCGATTTTTTCGCAAATTTTCTCAAGAGTGCAGTTTGTATATGCTGATTTAGAAAATGCAACTCATTTTTGGCAGAAATGAATACTTAAAAAGTTAGTAATTTTAATTTTGAAATTTCTCTTTTGAAATAATATAAATACTAAGTTAGGTTTAATTGGTCTTATCCTTTCCACGCTCTTCTTATGATTGTTTAGCAAATTTGCTCAATAGTGCAATTTTTAACGCTGATTTAGAAAATATAATGCTTATTGTGCAGAAATGAATACTTAAAAAGCTACCGCCATTTAAATTTTTAATTTTCTCTTTCGAAATTAATTGAGTATTAAGTTACGTTTAAGTGGTCTTACCCTTCCACGCACTTCTTTCGATTTTTTCGCAAATTTGCTCAAGAGTGCAGTATTTTATGTTGAATTACAAAATGGAACTAATTTTTTGCAGAAATGAACACTTAAAAATTTACAGCCATTTAAATTTTGAATTTTCTACTTTGAAATTAACTAAGTATTAGGTTACGTTTAAGTGGCCTTATCCTTCCACGCACTTTCGATTTTTCGCAAATTTGCTCAATAGTGCAGTCTTATACTCTGATTTAGAAAATGCAACTTTTTTTTGCAGAAATGAATACTTAACCCTTTCATACCTGATTTTCTTTTACTTTTCATGCCACAAAAATACACTTGTTATATCTCCAGAATGACTAAAATCTCAAAAGTTTATGGTCTCATTTTCGCCCATACGGCATACAGCCATTTAAAGTTTGAATTTTCTCCTTTGAAATTACATAAGTACTAAGTTAGGTTTAAATGTTCTTATCCTTTCCACGCACTTCTTATGATTGTTTAGCAAGTTTGCTCAATAGTGCGGTTTTTAACGCTGACTTAGAAAATGCAACTTATTTTTTGCCGAATTGACTACTTAAACAGTTAGGCCTTTTAAATTTTGAATTTTCTCTTTTGAAATTAACTAAGTATTAGGTTAAGTTTATGGGGTCTTATCCTTTCCACGCATTTTTTTCGATTTTTTCACAAATTTGCTCAATAGTGCAGATTAATACGTCATTTAGAAAATGCAATTCACATTTTGCAGGAATGAACACTTAAAAGTTACAGCCATTTAAATTTTGAATTTTTTCCTTTAAAATCATCTAAGTATTAAGTTACATTTAAGTGGTCTTATCCTTTCCACACATTCCTTAAGGCTGCTTAGCAAATTTGCTCAATAGTGCGGTTTTTAACGCTGATTAAGAAAATGTAATTCATATTTTCCTGAAATGAATACTTGAAAAGTTAACACCATTTAAATTTTGAATTTTCTCTTTTGAAATTAATTAAGTATTAAGTTACATTTAAGTGGTCTTATCCTTTCCACACATTTCTTAAGGCTGCTTATTAAATTTGCTCAATAGTGCAATTTTATACGCTGATTTAGAAAATGCAACTTATTTTTTGCATAATTTAATAATTAAAAAGTTACAGCCATTTAAATTTTGAATTTTCTCCTTCGAAATTAGCTAAGTATTATCTTAGGATTATAGAGTCTCATCCTTTCCACGCACTTCATTAGATTTTTTCACAAATTTGCTCAATAGTGCAGTTTTTAACGCTGTTTTAGAAAATACAACTTGTTTTTGGTAGAAATGAATACTTAGAACGTTACAGCCATTTAAATTTTGGATTTTCTCCTTTGAAGTTAACTAAGTATTAGGTTAAGTTTATGGTGTCTTATCATTAACAAGCACTTCTTTTGATTTTTTCGCAAATTTGCTCAATAGTGCAGTTTTATACGCTCATTTAGAAAATGCAACTCGTTTTTGGTAGAAATGAAAACTTAAAAAGTTACAGCCATTTAAAATTTTAATTTTCTCCTTCGAAATTAACTAAGTATTAATTTAAGAATATGGGGCTTACCATTTCAACGCACTTTCGATTTTTTTCGCAAATTTGCTCAATAGTGCAGTTTTATACGCTGATTTAGAAAATGCAACTTATTTTTTGCACAAATGAATCCCTAAAAAGTTCGAGTCATTTAAGTTTTCAATTTTCTCCTTTGAAGTTAACTAAAAATTAGGTTAGTTTATGGGGTCTTCTCCTTTCCACGCACTTCTTTCAATTTTTTCATAAATTTGCTCAATAGTGCAGTGTTTTAGGTTACATTTAAGGTTACATTTAAGTGGTCTTATCCTTCCACGCACTTTCGATTTTTTCGCAAATTTGCTCAATAGTGCAGTCTTATACTCTGATTTAGAAAATGCAACTTTTTTTTGCAGAAATGAATACTTAACCCTTTCATTCCTGATTTTCGTTTACTTTTCATGCCACAAAAATACACTTGTTATATCTCCAGAATGACTAAAATCTCAAAAGTTTATGGTCTCATTTGCGCCCATACGGCATACAGCCATTTAAAGTTTGAATTTTCTCCTTTGAAATTACATAAGTACTAAGTTAGGTTTAAATGTTCTTATCCTTTCCACGCACTTCTTATGATTGTTTAGCAAGTTTGCTCAATAGTGCGGTTTTTAACGCTGACTTAGAAAATGCAACTTATTTTTTGCCGAATTGACTACTTAAACAGTTAGGCCTTTTAAATTTTGAATTTTCTCTTTTGAAATTAACTAAGTATTAAGTTAAGTTTATGGGGTCTTATCCTTTCCACGCATTTTTTTCGATTTTTTCACAAATTTGCTCAATAGTGCAGATTAATACGCTCATTTAGAAAATGCAATTCACATTTTGCAGGAATGAACACTTAAAAAGTTACAGCCATTTAAATTTTGAATTTTTTCCTTTGAAATCATCTAAGTATTAAGTTACATTTAAGTGGTCTTATCCTTTCCACACATTCCTTAAGGCTGCTTAGCAAATTTGCTCAATAGTGCGGTTTTTAACGCTGATTAAGAAAATGTAATTCATATTTTCCTGAAATGAATACTTGAAAAGTTAACACCATTTAAATTTTGAATTTTCTCTTTTGAAATTAATTAAGTATTAAGTTACATTTAAGTGGTCTTATCCTTTCCACACATTTCTTAAGGCTGCTTAGCAAATTTGCTCAATAGTGCAATTTTATACGCTGATTTAGAAAATGCAACTTATTTTTTTGCATAATTTAATAATTAAAAAGTTACAGCCATTTAAATTTTGAATTTTCTCCTTCGAAATTAGCTAAGTATTATCTTAGGATTATAGAGTCTCATCCTTTCCACGCACTTCATTAGATTCTTTCACAAATTTGCTCAATAGTGCAGTTTTTAACGCTGTTTTAGAAAATGCAACGTATATTTTGCAGAAATGAATACTTAGAACGTTACAGCCATTTAAATTTTGGATTTTCTCCTTTGAAGTTAACTAAGTATTAGGTTAAGTTTATGGTGTCTTATCATTAACAAGCACTTCTTTTGATTTTTTCGCAAATTTGCTCAATAGTGCAGTTTTATACGCTCATTTAGAAAATGCAACTCGTTTTTGGTAGAAATGAAAACTTAAAAAGTTACAGCCATTTAAAATTTTAATTTTCTCCTTCGAAATTAACTAAGTATTAATTTAAGAATATGGGGCTTACCATTTCAACGCACTTTCGATTTTTTTCGCAAATTTGCTCAATAGTGCAGTTTTATACGCTAATTTAGAAAATGCAACTTATTTTTTGCACAAATGAATCCCTAAAAAGTTCGAGTCATTTAAGTTTTCAATTTTCTCCTTTGAAGTTAACTAAAAATTAGGTTAGTTTATGGGGTCTTATCCTTTCCACGCACTTCTTTCAATTTTTTCATAAATTTGCTCAATAGTGCAGTTTTTTACGCTGATTTAGAAAATGCAATTCATATTTTGCAAAAGTAAATACATAAAAAGTTACAGCCATTTAAATTTTGAATTTTCTGCTTCGAAATTAAGTAAGTATAAGGTTAGGTTTATTGAGTCTTAACCATTCGACGCAATTCTTTCGATTTTTTCGCAAATTTTCTCAAGAGTGCAGTTTGTATATGCTGATTTAGAAAATGCAACTCATTTTTGGCAGAAATGAATACTTAAAAAGTTAGTAATTTAATTTTGAAATTTCTCTTTTGAAATAATATAAATACTAAGTTAGGTTTAATTGGTCTTATCCTTTCCACGCTCTTCTTATGATTGTTTAGCAAATTTGCTCAATAGTGCAATTTTTAACGCTGATTTAGAAAATATAATGCTTATTGTGCAGAAATGAATACTTAAAAAGCTACCGCCATTTAAATTTTTAATTTTCTCTTTCGAAATTAATTGAGTATTAAGTTACGTTTAAGTGGTCTTACCCTTCCACGCACTTCTTTCGATTTTTTCGCAAATTTGCTCAAGAGTGCAGTATTTTATGTTGAATTACAAAATGGAACTAATTTTTTGCAGAAATGAACACTTTAAAAATTTACAGCCATTTAAATTTTGAATTTTCTACTTTGAAATTAACTAAGTATTAGGTTACGTTTAAGTGGCCTTATCCTTCCACGCACTTTCGATTTTTTCGCAAATTTGCTCAATAGTGCAGTCTTATACTCTGATTTAGAAAATGCAACTTTTTTTTGCAGAAATGAATACTTAACCCTTTCATACCTGATTTTCTTTTACTTTTCATGCCACAAAAATACACTTGTTATATCTCCAGAATGACTAAAATCTCAAAAGTTTATGGTCTCATTTGCGCCCATACGGCATACAGCCATTTAAAGTTTGAATTTTCTCCTTTGAAATTACATAAGTACTAAGTTAGGTTTAAATGTTCTTATCCTTTCCACGCACTTCTTATGATTGTTTAGCAAGTTTGCTCAATAGTGCGGTTTTTAACGCTGACTTAGAAAATGCAACTTATTTTTTGCCGAATTGACTACTTAAACAGTTAGGCCTTTTAAATTTTGAATTTTCTCTTTTGAAATTAACTAAGTATTAGGTTAAGTTTATGGGGTCTTATCCTTTCCACGCATTTTTTTCGATTTTTTCACAAATTTGCTCAATAGTGCAGATTAATACGTTCATTTAGAAAATGCAATTCACATTTTGCAGGAATGAACACTTAAAAAGTTACAGCCATTTAAATTTTGAATTTTTTCCTTTAAAATCATCTAAGTATTAAGTTACATTTAAGTGGTCTTATCCTTTCCACACATTCCTTAAGGCTGCTTAGCAAATTTGCTCAATAGTGCGGTTTTTAACGCTGATTAAGAAAATGTAATTCATATTTTCCTGAAATGAATACTTGAAAAGTTAACACCATTTAAATTTTGAATTTTCTCTTTTGAAATTAATTAAGTATTAAGTTACATTTAAGTGGTCTTATCCTTTCCACACATTTCTTAAGGCTGCTTATTAAATTTGCTCAATAGTGCAATTTTATACGCTGATTTAGAAAATGCAACTTATTTTTTGCATAATTTAATAATTAAAAAGTTACAGCCATTTAAATTTTGAATTTTCTCCTTCGAAATTAGCTAAGTATTATCTTAGGATTATAGAGTCTCATCCTTTCCACGCACTTCATTAGATTTTTCACAAATTTGCTCAATAGTGCAGTTTTTAACGCTGTTTTAGAAAATACAACTTGTTTTGGTAGAAATGAATACTTAGAACGTTACAGCCATTTAAATTTTGGATTTTCTCCTTTGAAGTTAACTAAGTATTAGGTTAAGTTTATGGTGTCTTATCATTAACAAGCACTTCTTTTGATTTTTTCGCAAATTTGCTCAATAGTGCAGTTTTATACGCTCATTTAGAAAATGCAACTCGTTTTTGGTAGAAATGAAAACTTAAAAAGTTACAGCCATTTAAAATTTTAATTTTCTCCTTCGAAATTAACTAAGTATTAATTTAAGAATATGGGGCTTACCATTTCAACGCACTTTCGATTTTTTTCGCAAATTTGCTCAATAGTGCAGTTTTATACGCTGATTTAGAAAATGCAACTTATTTTTGCACAAATGAATCCCTAAAAAGTTCGAGTCATTTAAGTTTTCAATTTTCTCCTTTGAAGTTAACTAAAAATTAGGTTAGTTTATGGGGTCTTCTCCTTTCCACGCACTTCTTTCAATTTTTTCATAAATTTGCTCAATAGTGCAGTGTTTTAGGTTACATTTAAGGTTACATTTAAGTGGTCTTATCCTTCCACGCACTTTCGATTTTTTCGCAAATTTGCTCAATAGTGCAGTCTTATACTCTGATTTAGAAAATGCAACTTTTTTTTGCAGAAATGAATACTTAACCCTTTCATTCCTGATTTTCGTTTACTTTTCATGCCACAAAAATACACTTGTTATATCTCCAGAATGACTAAAATCTCAAAAGTTTATGGTCTCATTTGCGCCCATACGGCATACAGCCATTTAAAGTTTGAATTTTCTCCTTTGAAATTACATAAGTACTAAGTTAGGTTTAAATGTTCTTATCCTTTCCACGCACTTCTTATGATTGTTTAGCAAGTTTGCTCAATAGTGCGGTTTTTAACGCTGACTTAGAAAATGCAACTTATTTTTTGCCGAATTGACTACTTAAACAGTTAGGCCTTTTAAATTTTGAATTTTCTCTTTTGAAATTAACTAAGTATTAAGTTAAGTTTATGGGGTCTTATCCTTTCCACGCATTTTTTCGATTTTTTCACAAATTTGCTCAATAGTGCAGATTAATACGCTCATTTAGAAAATGCAATTCACATTTTGCAGGAATGAACACTTAAAAAGTTACAGCCATTTAAATTTTGAATTTTTCCTTTGAAATCATCTAAGTATTAAGTTACATTTAAGTGGTCTTATCCTTTCCACACATTCCTTAAGGCTGCTTAGCAAATTTGCTCAATAGTGCGGTTTTTAACGCTGATTAAGAAAATGTAATTCATATTTTCCTGAAATGAATACTTGAAAAGTTAACACCATTTAAATTTTGAATTTTCTCTTTTGAAATTAATTAAGTATTAAGTTACATTTAAGTGGTCTTATCCTTTCCACACATTTCTTAAGGCTGCTTAGCAAATTTGCTCAATAGTGCAATTTTATACGCTGATTTAGAAAATGCAACTTATTTTTTGCATAATTTAATAATTAAAAAGTTACAGCCATTTAAATTTTGAATTTTCTCCTTCGAAATTAGCTAAGTATTATCTTAGGATTATAGAGTCTCATCCTTTCCACGCACTTCATTAGATTCTTTCACAAATTTGCTCAATAGTGCAGTTTTTAACGCTGTTTAGAAAATGCAACGTATATTTTGCAGAAATGAATACTTAGAACGTTACAGCCATTTAAATTTTGGATTTTCTCCTTTGAAGTTAACTAAGTATTAGGTTAAGTTTATGGTGTCTTATCATTAACAAGCACTTCTTTTGATTTTTTCGCAAATTTGCTCAATAGTGCAGTTTTATACGCTCATTTAGAAAATGCAACTCGTTTTTGGTAGAAATGAAAACTTAAAAAGTTACAGCCATTTAAAATTTTAATTTTCTCCTTCGAAATTAACTAAGTATTAATTTAAGAATATGGGGCTTACCATTTCAACGCACTTTCGATTTTTTTCGCAAATTTGCTCAATAGTGCAGTTTTATACGCTAATTTAGAAAATGCAACTTATTTTTTGCACAAATGAATCCCTAAAAAGTTCGAGTCATTTAAGTTTTCAATTTCTCCTTTGAAGTTAACTAAAAATTAGGTTAGTTTATGGGGTCTTATCCTTTCCACGCACTTCTTTCAATTTTTCATAAATTTGCTCAATAGTGCAGTTTTTTTACGCTGATTTAGAAAATGCAATTCATATTTTGCAAAAGTAAATACATAAAAAGTTACAGCCATTTAAATTTTGAATTTTCTGCTTCGAAATTAAGTAAGTATAAGGTTAGGTTTATTGAGTCTTAACCATTCGACGCATTCTTTCGATTTTTTCGCAAATTTTCTCAAGAGTGCAGTTTGTATATGCTGATTTAGAAAATGCAACTCATTTTGGCAGAAATGAATACTTAAAAAGTTAGTAATTTTAAATTTTGAAATTTCTCTTTTGAAATATATAAATACTAAGTTAGGTTTAATTGGTCTTATCCTTTCCACGCTCTCTTCTTATGATTGTTTAGCAAATTTGCTCAATAGTGCAATTTTTAAACGCTGATTTAGAAATATAATGCTTATTGTGCAGAAATGAATACTTAAAAAGCTACCGCCATTTAAATTTTTAATTTTCTCTTCGAAATTAATTGAGTATTAAGTTACGTTTAAGTGGTCTTACCTTCCACGCACTTCTTTCGATTTTTTCGCAAATTTGCTCAAGAGTGCAGTATTTTATGTTGAATTACAAAATGGAACTAATTTTTTGCAGAAATGAACACTTTAAAATTTACAGCCATTTAAATTTTGAATTTTCTACTTTGAAATTAACTAAGTATTAGGTTTACGTTTAAGTGGCCTTATCCTTCCACGCACTTTCGATTTTTTCGCAAATTTGCTCAATAGTGCAGTCTTATACTCTGATTTAGAAAATGCACTTTTTTTTGCAGAAATGAATACTTAACCCTTTCATACCTGATTTTCTTTTACTTTTCATGCACAAAAATACACTTGTTATATCTCCAGAATGACTAAAATCTCAAAAGTTTATGGTCTCATTTTCGCCCATACGGCATACAGCCATTTAAAGTTTGAATTTTCTCCTTGAAATTACATAAGTACTAAGTTAGGTTTAAATGTTCTTATCCTTTCCACGCACTTCTTATGATTGTTTAGCAAGTTTGCTCAATAGTGCGTTTTTAACGCTGACTTAGAAAATGCAACTTATTTTTTGCCGAATTGACTACTTAAAACAGTTAGGCCTTTTAAATTTTGAATTTTTCTCTTTTGAAATTAACTAAGTATTAGGTTAAGTTTATGGGGTCTTATCCTTTCCACGCATTTTTTTCGATTTTTTTCACAAATTTGCTCAATAGTGCAGATTAATACGTTCATTTAGAAAATGCAATTCACATTTTGCAGGAATGAACACTTAAAAAGTTACAGCCACTTTAAATTTTGAAT